>JAEIFU010000405.1:0-139809 GCA_018904235.1 Lordiphosa stackelbergi
TAACTTATTATCTGGTTTACTTGACATATGTATAAGGAATGTTTAATTAAATATTCTAAGGTTTTAGTTTAGTAAAAGCGCCCCCAACAATTAAGCATCCCAAATAAAAATAAGCCTGAGGCGCAGGCCCTAGGCCAAGAAGCCGTTTGTAAGAAACATAATTCCAATATTTTCTCTAGGCAACCGGCAATCTGAATACGAGCAATTTCTCATTTTGCTATTGAATGCGACTTTTTTTTTGGTTATCAATTAATGCGCTGCATTTTATTGTTAAGCACATTAACGCAGTCACGCGAAGTGCACCGCGTCTCCCCCTGCCCCCCTTTTCCGATAATTGCGTGTGGCCTCAACCAGGACGGCGTGTAAATTTTAATCCAATTGTGTGCAGCCAGCAACGCCCACAAATGCGAGTATGTGTATTTATTTTTTGCCAGCCGCTTTTCCAGTTCAATGCATTTGATTGTGTTTTTCAGTCCACCCACACACACTCATAAGACCTGCACCTCTGACCACGCCCGCCACTACACCGCCCCGTTCATTCAATGTTTCGCTGTTCATTTCATTTGCCACCAAAAATTTGTTTTTGGGGTTTTTGCTCGCGTTGTGCATTTTATGCTCAAAAGGTAAAAACACACAGAAAATCAACAACATTTGTCGAGCATTGTAAATTTACAAATGCACATGAGCGGGGCGGGGGTTGGGGAGATGCGTTTTAATTTAATAGAGCAGTTGGCCAACAACACGTTCAGTGTATGTGAAGTTGTAAATTAATACCACAACTGTGGGTGTAACTTTGGAGAAATCAGCGGAAATATTCATCCGTTTCGGCTTTCCCGCCCACACATACTGCGTCATCTTTCCATCCCCTCGCCATCGAAAAGACACCTCATCCGTAAGTTTGCCGTCTCATTTTTCTCATTAATAATTCCGCTTAAATGCTTTCTAATAATTTCCGCATAATTCATAACGTTGAACGTTTTATGCGTCACTTACGATAAGGGCAATGCCGTTGTTGTCCTTCGGCGCTCCGCGTCGTCACCGCTGTGTTTGCTCGGCAAACAAACAACACGTATGTGTGGCATACCAATACACAGACATTTCACACACACACACCTACACCTATGCCACGTATTCATAGCCGATTGATAACCTTAATAAAATGCTTCACATTATGCCAATCGATTGCACACCATGAATGTGTTTATCCCTTTGCCTTTGCTTCGTTAAAGTCCACGTCCTCCTCTTCACCTAATACAGCAGCCTTCTTCCACTTCCGCCACCTACAAGGCTTCTGCTCCAAAGAGGGGGGCGTGGCACACATCAAAACCGGCTGTTGCCAAAGCGCAACAATGAGAACGAAGCAGGAGCGGCAGCAACTCCTCGTGTATACCTAGCTAGCTCCGGCTCTGCCACGCTCATTTACTGCTGCCGGGATGGGGCGAAGGACGGCAGGAGGCTTCAATTGTGCAAAAAGTGCCAATAAAGCACATTCTTTGTTCGGCTGGCAAAGTGCTCAACAAAGCGGGCAGGACAGCGGCAGGATAACGTGTTACGCAAGCTTATGGCTCGGTGTGTATGTGCAAGGATAATAATAATAACGTATGAATAGGTAACAAGTAAGCAGGGAAAACAGTTGAGGCAACGCACATATTGATACTCAGCAAAACCAGAAGGGAAGTAGTGATCCCGGAATATGAAATGGAATGTAAAGGTTGATTAGGCTCTGTTCGTCCATTTTTATCGCAAGGGAAGAGTGGTCAGGGAATACCTTAGAGCGGGCAACTAATCCCACTTATCAGTTGTTTTGATATCTGAAAAAGAGCATACAGAGGGAGACTTAAAGTTTGTATTGAGGCCACGAATGCTTTTAGTACAACCAAAAAAAAAGTAATTATCAAATTGAATCTATTTTGTCATCAATTTGAAACTATTGAGTAACAACTTCTCTTTAATACTCCAAGTATCAAGTTAATATTTTCGAAAGTCAAAACTATATATCGAAGATGTCAAATTAATACTAACTTGTACACGGCTGACACTTGTTTGTATCAATTTAATATTTCAAAAGTCAAACTTTTAGTATCATTTTGATACTAGCTTTTATCAATTTAATATTTTTTGTTATCAAGTTTGTAGTATAAATTTCGTTCTTTACAAACTATCATTAAAATAAAAATATAACATTTGAAAAATGTTGTGCTTTTATTTGGATCTCTTTCCCTGTGGGAATCAATCAAGCAGAATATAGTGCAAAAGTGTGCCTAATGCTGGAACCCATACATGTAGAGCTTTACTCTTTCGCAAATGCCCTGAGCGAAAAGCGCAAAAAATGCCTTTGTTGCAGCTGTCTTTGTTTCGAGCCTTTAGCATTGTGTCATGGTACATTCCTGTCTTAAGAGTTATTTTTGTTGATTACATATGTTGGCAAAAAACGACCACAACAACACAAGAACTTACCTTGTAAATATAGAAGTTCCTGTTCCATATGGAAATGCATTAATTTATCTTCAGTAGGTCGTCTGGGATAGTGTGTTCCATATCATTTACTTTTAACAAACACTAATGCGTTTACAGCTAAATCAAAACACTTAATTCATTTTTTTCAAAAAAATGTGTAATAAAGGTTTTTTTTTCATCAGATTAAAGGGCATGATAAACTCTGTTTATTAAGCCAGTTTGGAAAACCAAATTATTAAAATTCATTCTGTTAAATTCAAAAAAACCCTATTTTGCGTTGCGGACGTTACACACAGTAAACCGATATTTAGTTTAAATTTTTAATATATATTAGATATCTTACAAATATAATGAGTACCTTAAATTAAAGGCAATGAATCAAATTTTAAGTTCAGCTAAGCTCAAAATACTGAAACGACTGTTTTTACCATTTTTTGACCAAAATATCAAACACTTTTTTTTTAAAAATAATAAAACAAAAAAAATACAGGTATGCCTCTGACAAGAACAATCAAACCACCGTAGAACAATATTGCTTACATATTTTGAAGCTTGAATATGTATCCTATTATTCCATTAACAAACATTTGGATTTTGGTGAACTTTAAATTTCAGCCTTTGGTTTAAAAATTTTCGGATTAGCCCATATAGGGTTTGTCTGGAAAGTAGTAGGACTGAGTCGATTTAAAAAAAATTTATTGAGCCAATCGTTACAATTCCCTAAAAACTTTCAAAATAGTCTCCTTCTGCGTCGATGCATTGCTGCCAGCGCGATGTTCAAGCATTGAGGCGTCACGGAAGGCATTCTCCGGAACAGCCTTGAGAGCCGCGGTGCATGCTGTTTGGATCCTGTCGTCTCAAAATGCTTGCCTTTCATCGGCCTTTTCAGGCCGGGGGGCTACATCTGGGCAGTAGGGCGGCTGCGGAAACGTTGGGATGCCGGCCTTGGACAGGTAGCTGTTCCCAAGAAGTCACTTTTCAAGTTCACTTTTGGGACCATCTTCGCGCACACCTAGCGCATGTTCAAATGCTCCGTCACAATGTCATGAACCACAGATTTTGGTAAATTTAACATCTGGGCAATTAAACGAATACTTAGTCGTCGGTCTGAGTTCAAAACTTTGCGCACACGAGTCACATTGTCGGTGTTTGTCGAAGTCGAAGATCTTCCAGCACGGTCTTCATCGGCCCTCCAAGAAGGCCTGGTGCGACCGAAACACACCACTTCTTACTAAAGCAACATCTGGGTAAGCCTGCTTGATCATATCAAACGTCTCTGTCGCAGATTTACAGAATTTAATCGCGTACCTCTTGCCGGCTTGCACCACTCACAGAAACACGTCGCCCAAAAATGTCTGTCCCGACTTTCCAGGTGCTCGGAGACAAATGACCAGCCGCTCGTTCGTTAGCTAGGAACGCAGTCCCGGCGGAAGAAAATCAGTCCTCTTAGTTTTCGGACAAACCCTTTCTTTCTTTATACTTGTTTCAGTAAATTCAAGATTTCGTGGTGATTCTATCTGTTTTCGATTTGTAGTAATCTAAGCTTAAAGCCAAGAAAACATTTTGTTTTTACTGCGAAATTAAAAGATACATTTGGTTAATTGCAACAAAACATTAAAAATAAAAGTGTCTGCATTGGTGTGGTCAAGAAGGAAAACAGGCAATTTCCACAATTTTTGACCGAAGACGGAAAATGCCAATTTCATAATTTTTATACTCTGTAACAAAGATAGATAGAGTATATCAAGATTGTGCAAAAGTATGTAACAGGAAGAAGGAATCATCTCCGACCATATAAAGTATATATATATTCTTGATCAGCATCAAAAGCCGAGTCGATATAGCCATGTCCGTCTGTCCGTCCGTATAAACAAATAGATCTCAGAGATGGTAAGAGATAGAGGTTTGATATGTATGGAACATAAACTTCTTGTACTTGCAGGCAGATGAAGTTTTTTTTTCATTTTTGCCAGCTACCGAAAGTTTTATAAAATGAAAATCTATTTTCTCTCATGTTTCAAAATAATTACTGTTTTTTGACTTATTTCAACAAATGTCTGAAAATCTAAACGTAAAGGGCAAAAAACCTCCAAAAAAGAGAAAACGGAAAGTTGGATATGTATTCAGCTCCCAAAAATAGGTATAAAAATATTCTTAACTTCTATGGTTCAAAAAAGCTCTGGTAGACTTGTTCATTTGGCCCTAAGAAAGAATCACAACTTCATTAAAAAGAGTTATTCAATTTCGTTTACCAAAAGAAAAGTTTTGATGTATATTCGCCAAAATTCAACGAGATTATTTTTCATTAAATCAAAACTCTCAAAGTATTTCTCGAAAATCTTTGAGGACCCAACAAATAAAACGGAGGACTTGTTTATGGCAGTGTTTGCCAATTAAACGAAGTCGTTACCCAAGGGAGACCGTTTCATTAATCAAAACCTCTAAAACTATATCATTGATCAGGAATCAGAAGCTGTTCTGCTGAATTTGGCCAGCCTGTTCGAACAATTTGTTAATTTTAACTTGAACTCTTTTATCAGATTCCGTTTGATAAAGTAATCGCCACCAGTCGTATATTCCCATTTGGAATATGCCGTCGTTAGATAAGGGAATCCGAGTCTCTAACGCTGCTGCTCTGAATGGGCTTCCAGCTTACCCCAATTTGGGGTGGAGGTTCGCATCTCAGTCTCATCGTTGATTGCATTGTAGGTGGCTGTGCTTGATTGTTTAGCTCTTGTCTGTCCATGTGTGTGTGTGTGTGAGTGTGGGGGGCTGTGTATCCATCAGATAACCAATTGTTTGCCCTGCCTGTGGTGCTGAGGTGCAGCAAAGGAGACCAAATGCTGCTCGTCAGACACAGACACACCTCATTGATTTTATTGTGTTTTTTGCACAGCATTGAAAATGCTCATAAAAATGCCCACACAATAAAAACGATGATGCGGCTGTTGATGCTGATGATGATTTTGATGATGGGGCTGGGCTTAGCTCTTTAAGCATTGGACAATGGATAGTAAACGCAGCTCCTTGGCCTGCCAACCTGATGTCTATTTTGGTTCTCACTCACGGCGGCGGCAGATGGAAATAGTTGCCATGCGCTGCTTGAATTTCACATTTCCCATTTCACAATTCGCATCTCGCACACATCCGTCAGTCAGGCAGTCAGCAGGCCCTTAGTTTTTGGAGAGACTGACTGTCTGTCTAATGAGCTGGCATAGCAAATGACTTTTTGTAACTCATACGTTTGGCTGAAATGAAAAATGCATTTTCAAAATATCGCAATTGCAGTTTCCCATCTTTTTGGTGCTTCTCCTCCTGGCCAAAAATGAGTTTTGAAGTATCTAGATGCCGTGTTTTGTTGCCTGGCCGTCCCCCAGCCCCCTCCCCGCCGCTAGTGTTAATTTGTTAGCACGTTGCACTCGGGGCAGACAGTGATTAATTACACGAAGCCAAGCGCCAAAAATAGTCGGTGAAAAGAATTTGTTGTATGCCTTTAAAGTTAATTAGTTGCCACGTCGAAGCTAACAGAAGTCCAAAATTTTTAAATAAATGGCAAATAAATGATAAAGTTGCCACTCGCAGTCGGCCCTACCTGCTACATAAATTTCAATTCTGTCCTGACCACAATTTCCGCCTTAAATCATTTCCAGGCCATTTCACAGCATTTGGCGCCGGCCACCGCAATTCATGCGCTCATTCATTCATTCATTCGTTCATTCAGTCGATTCCGCAGGTGAGAGCAGTCGCGTGGAATGCTGCGCCACGGTTTCTGGCTTTCGAAATATGCAAAAATTACACAGGCCAATGCATCAACACGGCTAGGTGGATGCCGGCGCTCTCCTGGTGGCCCTCTTCAAATATATCACGCGTGAAGCGCTCCTGTCTGCCGCTTGATTGACAAACGCCCCATGGCTGAGGTGCACTCGCGGCGTTTTAGAAAAGATAAATTTAAGTAATTGTCAATATTTCAAGCGCCGTAATTGCTGTTGCGTCCGCCGACCGAGTGGAGGGACGAGCCAACAAAAAAAGTATAAAATAAATCCCATGGCAGAAGTACACTCAAAGGTCCGCTCTGGTTTGGGTGGCAACATTTTTCCAGCTGCGGCTTTATGCAGTTCTATGCCATTTTACACTTGACGTTTTACCAATTTCCAAGTGTTATTTTATAGGGTACGAAGAGCATGTGAGGCCTATGAATATTATTTCAGAGATCAGTAGAAGCAATTGTTTTTAGTGTATTATCATGGGTGATCCTCAAGGGCATGCGTGATCGATGGGCAATGTCTGGGCTATACGGCGGGTGGGGTAGGACTTTGGTAGGGAATTTGCTTGTATTCTGTTCGTTTTGCTGCAATGCTCCTCTCAAACGCATCAATTGAGTTTGTTAGAGTTGCCCTGCGATGGTTTCACCCAATTGTAGCAGCTCATAGAACACCACGCCCAATTGGTCCCACCAAATACAGAGCATGACCTTGCCACCGTGAATAATCGGCTTTGACGTCAATTTTTGAGTTTTTGTGCATGTCCCCAGCAATCTTCTTGGAGCATTCGATAGCCTTCAGCGGTGTAATTCTTAAAATGAAAGCAGATTGTGTTTTGTTGTCACAAATAAACTATGTTGTTTACACTTCAGCGAAACGACACTTACTGAAAAACAGAACTTAATGAAGAGGCTACAAAATCGAGTTGATTGCAACATTGTTGGATTGTTCGCCATCTCTTAAAAATCCTTTGAAGTTTTGTTGTACAGCTAATAGATAAAAGTAGGCTCGGTACTTATCTGTGAAGTCTCTTGTTGGTTTTCACCAAAGGGAACGTTGGCGGATTTGTATATGCATTAGATTCTTAGTCTATTGGCTGCCTCTGAGTGAGATAATTGTAATGATTTTTCCATATTGAGGTTTTTAGCGTTCCAAGTTTGCTTTGTGTTATTTAGGTTGGTTTTTCTGTAACGTTCTTCAATGCATCTTACATTAACACACAGGATTTAAAAGGTTACTTAATGTGGCCTTAAAATGTTAACAAACCGTGCTTAACACGGTTCTTCTCTGGGGCAAAAGCTCGTAAACCTGTGTTATTTAGAAAATAGTATAGATTAATTTATAATTACTTCCTTTTGCCTGTACTGGATATTCACCTAGGTGTCACCTAGGAACATTGCTTTTTGGTTAATTCATAAAAGACCTTCCTTCTATCATTGTAATCGTGTTGATGTATGCAGACGATGTTAAAATTTGTATACAGCTCACACACCAGATTGTCTGTTATTGTTAACCACCTTCAATAATGGTTCATCAACAACTTGCTGTACCTTAACCACTCTAAATGTAGTGATACGTCTTTCAATCGTTCTTGGCCACACGATGGAACATCTAAATATCGACACTCAAAAGATAGTTGGCCAAGTTGGCAATTCTCAACTGCATGGGATCACTAAGCAGCAGTATATGCTCATTTTTTAATACGCCAAAGCGGCAATCAGTCTAAACAAAAAACATTGATCTTTGGAATATAAAATAATCTACCAGGGATCGCAAATAAGAGTTATGGACTTTAAAAAAATCAAAGCCAAATAAGTGTCCTAGACCCTTTTGGAGGCACCCCATATCCGAAATTTGAGTGAGCAATCCAAAATCAGGATAAACTTTTATTTTCAATTTTTAAATAAAAATCAAAAAATAACTCTTATTTTTATTTAAAAGTTGAAAATAAGAGTTATTTTTCAATTTTTATTTTAAAAATTGAAAATAAAAATTGATTTTGAATATCTTTTGAACCAGTCGGTGGATTTTAGAAGTAGACATATATCTGTGATCTATGTTTCAATACCTTTCCATTGATACATCACATGTCCTTGAAGGATCAAAATTAAGGATACCAAAATTTTTTATTGATTCAGTGCCACTTTATATACATATCGCTCACTTACTTCAAGTCTGTCATAACTCAATCAAGTAAGAAAGTTGTACTGTAACATACTCTCCATAAAATTGCAATTTTTGACTTGATGTAGAAATATTTGCCGTGTTTTGTACTAATTTGTGTAAAATTTTCAAATTGATGTATCTTAAACTTTCCATATGAGATGAGAATATATCGTTATATCATTTGTAAATTCATATTAATGCAAGAGCATCATATCTCAGTTGTCCTGCAGTCGTTATTGCACATACATACTTCGGCTTTCAGTTAAAACATATTTTTCCTGCTGCTGACTGTGAAAATGAGATGTCAAAGCGAATGCACATATAGGCTAATTGAAGTCTAATTAAATTAGTTCGAAATTGACTATCAAACAAGGAAGACTTCCAATAATTCGTCTAAGCATTGTCATTTTATTTGAGTGTAGACTCACCACAGATGGACCCAGTTTCATCTCAAGTATCCTATCCGTCAACAAGTCAGGTTAACACTACTCCACAAAGCATTCTCAACGAATTTCTTAATTCAATTGAGGCGGCCTCTGGGAATGAAAAGACAGTTGGGGAAGATGATCCTGAACTCAATCTTGCAATAACCGAAATAGGCGCATACTCCCCCAATCCAATTGATATAAGAGAGAATATCATGAAGTATTGGGAGGACAAAAAGTTCATGTATCCTCGGTATCAATTGGCGAAAGTGATCCATTGCGTGCCAGCAACCCAAGTGTCAGTTGAGAGGGCATTTTCTGCTTTAAAATTGGTCATGTCTGACTTGAGGTGCAACTTGTCCTCATATTCTATAAAAACGAGAAAGGCAAAGCTAACTTCGTCTGTACCGAAGTTTTGATACACTTGAAATAGCTTGTCTCAACGGTTAGCGACTTCGACCAAACTTCGCAGATCAGCTTAAAAACATTACATATTACCCATGACCGTGTTTGAGAGCAGTAATATTGAGAACAAAACAGTTTTTCTTACTAAAATCCATTTTCGCGACCGAACATTTGTATGGCAGCTACAAGAAGTATAAACGATCCGGTCGGTTCCGACATATTAGCAGCGTGCAGTAAAAAAAAACTCTGTGCAAAGTTTCAGCTCGATAGCTCCAAAACTGAGGGACTAGTTCGCGTAGAAACAGACAGACGGACAGACGGACGGACGGACAGACGGACAGACGGACGGACAAAGCTAAATCGACTCAGCTCGTCATGCTGATCAAGAATATATATACTTTATGTGGTCGGAGATGATTCCTTCTATGCGTTGCAAACTTCTGGGCAAAATTATAATACACTTTTCAAGTGTATAAAAATACTGTTCATAAAACTGAATAAAGAATGCGATAAAGCATGCTGAAAAATTCATTGTCATTGCATTTTTGGTTTTCAGATACTTTTCACAAATGTGCTGGTAAGCACTCCTCGAACGAGAAATAGGACTGGATTTTAAGATGTACTCTATGTATCTATTTCGCAATTTGCAAACATTAAATATACGTGTTTTATATTTCTGTTTCTATTGAATTTACCTTTCCAAGCCGAACCTTTTACAGAATTTTACAGGTAGCCTTAGAGTCATTGCTTAAAAATGGCTTGAGCTATGAACTGAAAACTTGTTGTGTAGGATGGTACTATAAAGCAAGCCGAACCAGCCGGCTTAACTAGTTCAAAAGTGAAAAGTGTTCATCATAGCTCGTCACCGGTTAAAAGGTGATATGTTTTCCGAGGTAATCACGAAGAGATCCTTTTTTCAAAACTTCTTCAAAATTCTTCTTTAAGCGTGCAGTTTTCGTTTGGGTTTTGCTGCTTAATACGACACCGGTTTAGTTCGGTTTATGAGCACGAATTAGCGGTTTGGTTTATTTTGGTTCGGTTTACAGTTTGCATCTGCAGTGTTGTCAAAATTTCTTGCATACATAAACTCTGGGACTGAAACACTGAACAACTTTTAAATTTTGCAGAGCTTGACCAACTTTTCTTACGTGTTTGAGTTATGAGAGACTTAAAGTAAGTGAGCGATATGTATAAAAAGAAGCACTGAATGAATAAAAAATTTTGGTATCCTTAATATTGATCCTTCAAGGACATGTGATGTATCAATGGAAAGGTATTGAAACATAGATCACAGATATATGTCTACTTCTAAAATGCAGCGCCTGGTTTAAAAGATATTTCAAATCAATTTTTATTTTCAATTTTTAAAATAAAAATTGAAAAATAACTCTTATTTTCAATTTTTACTAATAAAAATTAAAAATAAGTGTTATTTCAATTTTTATAATAAAAATAACTGTTAAAAATAATTTTTATTTTAAAAATTATAAGGCTGACTGTATTATAGAACATGGTTGATTTCAAATGGAAATATAATTTTAAATGCGATATTATAAAATTTTAAAGCAAAACCGCGTAAAAGCGCATACTTTCAGCAATAGTACATTATTCAGAGAAAATAATTAGCAATATTGCAATCAAATTAGGAAGGGTACCTCTGGGTACTCTTAACACAAAGTTGCCAAATGTAAAAAAGTCACAAAATTTTAGATTTTTTTCAAGTAAACGCTTTCGAATGGAAACTTCGTGAATAAATTTTTTTAATATGAAGTAAATAAGAAATAAAGTGCGACAGCTGTTGCTTTTCTAACTTTGACTATTATTATTATTTTTTTGCAGAGATTTTAGGAAAAATCAATTTGAACGGCTGCCATTCAAAAACTATTTTGTAAAAAGGTTCCAAATTTTGCCATAAAATAGCTATATGTATTCAAAATCATTGCGTACCTTCGTTTTATGCAGTTTCCCAAACAAAAACTTGAGACTTTTGCCCAAAATTTCGGGCTGCTGGCCCAGTGTGCGTTGTAAAGAATTTCCAAATTTTGATTTAGTGTCAATTGTGAATCGGACATCTCAATAATTGGTCTTTACTCAAAATGTTCGTACCTTGTGATCAAAGTGCACTTTCTTAAGATGGGATTGGGATTTTGCAACTTTTCTTTAGTTGCAAAATTTTACCGAACTATGAACCCAAACCGATAACCTAAATTGTACTTCACGTAGGATTTTTGATCGAATAACCTTTGTAGGGAAACGTATATTAAATATGCACAGTATTTTATTAAGAAAGCATCTCGCTCACTTACTTCAATACTGGCATTACTCAAAAAAATCTATTTTGAGAAAAACACGTTTAAAGTTCTCAATGAATTTAACCCAGAAAAAAATTGATCTATTAGTTTCGAGTTAATTAATTAAAATTTTTATAAAGTTAGAATGCTTATTGATAAAACTTGAAAAAATGATGTTTTATCTGAAAGCCGATGTATTTTTGTTCAATATCGACTGCAGGACAACTGAGATATGACGTTCTTGCATTAACATGAAAATTAACCTGTAAAATTATAATGAGACATATTTTCATATTACATGGAAAGTAAAAGAGAACACAAAATAGTAGGGGAGAATGGGGGGTTCTGAGCCGCTGGGGGTTGTGAGCCACTCGAATATTGGCCACAAAAAAAATATATTTAAACTTTTTGTTTATGTCATGTGTCTCCCTTCTTATTACCTAACTTTTTGGCAAGCAACCTATCAGTCTACACCTTCTTTAAGTTCGTGAACCAGAACTCGACTTTTTTTTTCAAAAAAAAGAAAGTTTTTTTCATTTTTGACTTGTGAATATTATACAAAATTTTTTTCGTAACGACAAATGTAAGTATGAGGGAAATATCTTTGGTCAATTGCCTTTTTGATAGAAATATGTTTTTTTTCTGTAACAATTTCTTTTTGGTTATGTGACGTCACCAAAAAAGTGAGATATGGGGGGTTGTGAGCCGCTTTGAAAAAAAGTCGGTTTTGACTTTCAAAGAGAATATTGCAATGACGCGCAATAAGACAGAGGAAAAACTCTCCAAAGAAGTAAAAAAACTTTAAAAAAGGCAAAAAAAGAACAGCCACAAGAAAAAGTGCTCGTATATAAAAAGAAAACAAGCCTGATGCCGTCAATCAATTTTCACTCTTCATTGATATTTCTTAATTCAGAATATGAGAAAAATTGTTCATTTTTTCATTTAATAAAGAATAATGGCTTAAAAACACGAATTTTGAACTTTTAGATGGGTGGCTCACAACCCCCCACAAATTTTCGAAGTGTCAAAAAATCAATTTTTTCAATATGAAATAAAAAAAAAACCCAAAAATTTATTTTTTAAAACTAAGGATAAAGAAAGTTTTGAGCATCTTTTACCTAAAATACAAAATTTACAGAACGAAAAAATATTGATTTTTGGCGAAGTTATGTTTGAAAAACTAAACTATGATCACAACCCCCCACTCCCCCTCCACAATACTTCCATTTCTGCATCATAAAGTCAAAAATAGAATTTTTTGATTTATGCCAGTATTGAAGTAAGTGAGCGATATATATTTTTTTACAAAACAAGTGTGGGTATTAAGAGACGCCCTACCTACAAGAAATAAGATCTGTGCATATTAATGCAAACATTTCTCTACACACTTTTAAAAACTTACAAATTATAACTGTCAATAGCTTACCACTCAAATTCCACCCGAAAGGTTAAATATTTTCGCACAAGTCATCTGTGTAACTTGTTAGCTAACAGAGATTCTTCACTAACGACATCTGCACGATATCGCTTGGTCGATTACTCTCGCCTGCAACACATTGCTCACTTGTTTTTTGACAATTTTGTTTTCGACTTTTTTAGCTGCAGTGCAGCAGACAATTTTGTTGCGTGTTAACAACTGCAACAATTTAGGTTTAATTGATGCGAACTGCAGCAGAGAGCCGAAGTACCGGGACCTCAGTCCTTCATGGCTTTTGTGCAACTTTTCGAGGTTTTTTTTCGCTACGCCGTTTCCGCTCTGACGAGTTGTTAGATAAAAGCTATTTACATGATGTTATTTATGATTTTGCAGTTAAAGTGCTGCCAGAGAGATATATGTACAATGTGCAAATATTTGCTGTTCATTTTTTGTCAGTCTTCACACCTCAGAGCGTCCGTCAGGCAACAGTTGGGCCCCAGTATTATCGAGCACTAATCCATGTATGAGCTTATTACATTTGATAGTCCCCACTTTGACTTTATTACTTTTCCGCTGACTCATGAGGCTGGGCCTGGAGGGGCAGGGGGTGCAAAGAGAAAAGAAAGTGAAACTCATGCAAAAGGTTGACTTGATTTATAGCCTGGGACTGGGCGCTCTTCACATGTGCTCGCTCACTTCTTTATGAGCCTCCCCCCAACTGTGGCACACGGGGCGTATGATGAATATGTAATGCCCATGTTATCCACTGTGTTGAAACTTTGATTTACTAACTGCGAAGTAAATATTAAATTTTCAATTACCCACACACACACACACACACAGAGACAGACAGCGACTGCAGCAGCACAACTTTGACTTTTTCCATGCAATTACCTTCGCCTGGCGATCCTTGCACGTGCACAGACTGGCAGGACTTCGACAGCAGCCTCAGGTTCGACTTGCTTTGTAGTTTCTTGTCCTGCCATTAAGGGAAATTGTCTGTAAAAATGTGGCCGTATTTCTTTTTTGCAAGGTACTTAAAATTAAATTATTGGACACATTAACGTCCTGACTTCGGCTGCGCATCGACAGACCGAACTAGAGACGCAGACACTGTGGGTGGTTGGTAAATGCCACGTAATGACGTCATTAAAACAAGTGAAATGTGCTTTTATTATAACATTTGTCCCCCTGCGTCGTCGTCTACCTCGTCCCGACTTCTTCGGGCACTTTTCAATTTTCTATATGGCTTTCTGTGCAAAAATCTCATGCACATTCTCATTAATCTTCATAAAGTTAAACAGTGCGACAAGTTTATTAAAGGCAATTCAAATGGCGCCCATCGACTCAAGGTGTTTGATACAGTCAATCTGGCGCCACAGAGAGCCAGCCAAGTCACCATGAGTTGCACTTCCGGGCGAAAGTTTAAAGTCGAGAACAGCAACAACAACAACATGTGCTCATTAGCCTAACTAAATAAGGCCAAATTTCATTAGCACAAATCGACTCGCATCTCAACAGGTTTCGCCTGAGATGCATATCAATTGAAAGTCAATTCAAAAATCGCAAATGCCAAAACGAATAAGCCAATTGCGAGCAATAAGGATCCCAGATGACAGGCAACAAATGAGGCGTAAATGAAATTAAACGCAAGCGCGAAAATTCCTGCGCTTTTATTGGATTATTGCCACGTTACGGCGGATGGTTGTGCGTGCGATTGTAGAGGTGTGGGCGTGGCAGTACTACAATGTGCGAATTATAAGCTGATTTGGTGAATTATCTGAATTTGAATTAAGCTACAGAAAAGTGTATGCGAGTTAATAATATGGGAGAATGTTCGGCGTCTTGTCGACTTCAATTAATTCTAAAAGTATCTTTCGCACGGACTGCAAAATTTTGTTAAAAGGTCAACTTTTTATACTCTGTACCTAAGGCACATGTCCGTCTGTCCGTCCGTCTGTCCATAAGAGATACTCCCCCTCCCGCCCACTCAATTTGATAGATAGAGGGTTTGTACCTTTTAGAGACAGTTAGAAATTAGCATTATGTATGTATTTGCTGAAGAAATGGTGAAGATTGGATGAGCGGTTCTCAAGTTATGAGCAAAAAAGATTAAAACCCTTCCACCCCCCACAAACACAACCCAGCATTTCATTCCACAAGGAGAGAGAGAGAGAAACTAAGAGATGAGCGCAGCAGCAGCGCTGCATTCAGCTCCTTTTCCAGGTACAGAGAATGTAATAGTTGGTCTTGACCAACTTTCTCACCTGTTTCAGTATGGTTCTCTCTGGAGTCTAAAATCCGAATTCAATTAATTCCTTGATTTTGTTTTTTGAACTGAAAAGTAACCATAAACCAATCCCTTTCGGTTTGAATCCTTAATATAATTCACTCAAAAATTAAAGAACTGCTTCAAATTTTATAAACAGCTCCCTGCCCGCAGCAGAGTTTAAACTTTTTCATGAATTCCTGTTTGGGACAGTGCATGTCATTTACACACACACACACACTCACACACATGGTTAGAAACTAAGCAAAATGTCTGCAACTGTTTATTGTTGATAAATTGCTGCTGAGGAATTAGTGCGACTGCGACGATGATGGAAGACCATAGCTGGAGTAGCAAATAGCTGCTGGACTCTATCCCTCTATTCCTGCCACCAGACCCACACCTCATGCTCCCACTCACACCACTTTCTAACGACCGCCGCCATACCGTTTTTAGCAAATGCAAATTTTCCACAGCCGCTGCTCTTCCGGTCCCAGCTTGGACCGTCACGCTCGGACTCGGGCTCAGGAGTTGGAGATGCAGTTGGAGGCCCGCAAATCTTTATGCCTGCTGGACTGCAGAGTGACACATGTCGGCAGCATAGAATCAGCACCAGAGCGATGGCCGGCCACAGATAGCCACTTCGCACACTCCCCCCAGCTGCAACCCTGATCTCATAATAAAGTTGGGCAAGCCCTGGGATAAGTTTTCGACTTGTTTGGCATTTATTTAGTTTTAGTTTGTCGGACACAAACAAAAATGATATGCAAATTTGAATAACTGCATAATGCAATTGAGGTGCCCGCATAATAATGAAGTTTCCGAGACGCTTAAAGGCTGCTCTGCCGGCTTAAAGGACCACTTAACCGTAAATGACCAGGTATTAACCGAGCACTTCTATTATCGAATCTCTACCCAAACAATTGCCAGGCCATAAATTTCCCCGCAAAGTCGTTGCCGAGTAGCGCATAAATCTTCGAGTGTCCATTTTTGTCAAACCCGGAAATGTCCAATAAATTGTAATTTTTCGTAAGCTTTTCTCTCTCGGACACGGGAAGAGGGGGTGCATGCACTCGTACGTTGGTCTCAATCATCGTTTAATATTTATGTGGCATTCGATTGTGAAGTTTATTGGATTTGCTCAGACTCGAACTTCTCTGGGTCGTTGATAATTGGCCAAGTTGCAGGTGTTTGTGCTCGGAATTTATTGTGTACGCTTGAGGAATCGACTCTTTCTGCTCAATTGGCTTGTTTAGTTGTTGTTATTTATGACTTTCGTTTAGAGGAGCAGAGGAACGTGAGTGTGTGTGTGTGGGGTAAACTGGTTGATGGGTGCAAGATAATTGGTTGATAATGTCAAAAGGAATGGTGTCCTGGTTAAGTCCCAAGGCGAACAGTCAGCGATGTGGATTCGATTTTGAAGAAGCTTGAGAAAGGCTTTAGTTTTTGGTTGTCTTCCAAAAGAGGAGAAACACTGCCTCAAATTTTTAACTGTCTGCCCATTTGAATTCACATTTAAAATCAGAAATCAGCGAAGATATGATTATTGGGATTTTTTTTATAAAATGTGATTCGACTAAACTTTTCCACATCCAGCAAAAAGATTTGCCTTAAAATTTAGGAAAATTGATTTTATTATTCAAGTTTTAATCTTAGGCAATAATTTCCTAAAACATCGCGCATTTACCTAAAAAAGTTTATTTGGGGTTTTTTAGCTGGCTCGAGGTCAATGTTTTTTTACGTGCTTATTAAAAACAAACACGAGTTTTTGATTTTCCAATATATTTCAATTTTATATACGAATTCTTTGCTTTAAAACTATGTCATTAGGAAAACTTAACATATTTATTTCATATATAAAACATGAAAGAAAGATTCGGTCAAGCCTATGTGTAAAATACTTTCTACCTACGAAATGGTATGCTTAGTACAAATTTCGCTGCTGCTGCGCTATCGTTAAGAACTTTCTGTTGCTTATAACTTGAGTTTAGTTCATTCGATATTTCCAATCCTTTGGCTGATCGCTAAACAATTCTAATTACTAAGTGCTAAATGTACTTGCAGTTTGAGAGGATGTGGCAAAAATGGAAAATAAACTTGATCTGCCTGAACTCTTATACGTTGAAGAATATGTCCCATACAAGTGAATCATTTATATCTTAACACCTCTAGGATCACTTCCTTCATACGCTTAGACAGACAGACAGAACCTCTTAAGAATAAAAAGCACAGATTCAGAGTCTTCAGCGTCGAAATCGGCAGCAATACCACTCTCAGGTTGGGAGAAACCTGATTCTGTAAAGATAGTA
Source organism: Lordiphosa stackelbergi (assembly GCA_018904235.1). Taxonomy (NCBI): domain Eukaryota; kingdom Metazoa; phylum Arthropoda; class Insecta; order Diptera; family Drosophilidae; genus Lordiphosa; species Lordiphosa stackelbergi. The sequence goes on from JAEIFU010000405.1 coordinate 17,501, forward strand.
ACTGTGGCCACTTCGCTATAATTCTGCATCAAGCAGCCGTAACGCCAATCCTTGACTACTGCATCCCAACAACAATGTACACCACCAAAAATAAAGTCATAATTCCGAGCCGTCTGGACTGGAAATCAATGCCCCACAACAAACCGAATGCCATCTATTTCCACACCGATGACTCCAAACTGGATGGTCGGCTAGGAGGTGGTGTCTTTAGTACAGAGCGAGATCACAACCTTATTGCGAATCCCTAATCATTGTAGTGTTAACCAAGCAGAGGTTTACCCCACATATAAGCCGGCCCGGACCGCCAGAGGATGTCACGCCGCAGTGCACCGACAAGGCGCTTGTGTTGCTCCCTGCTATAAGTAGCCTTACACACAAACAATTCCTTCACAATACCTACCCCTTTTCCATATCACCGGACTTAGGTATCACTCGGACCGTGCCGAGAGTCAGCCTTGCTAAAAACCTGGGTAACATTTAGTCCAGTCTCAAACGTTGCCGCTGATGATCCTCGGGCTGTGGTCAACCATCTGGTAGCTCCAAGAAAAGAACCTTCAAGCATGAAGAAAAGTAACGCATTTAAATATAAGCAGGATATTCCTGCAACGGCTGTCGCGAGGCAGTTTGAGGAGAGGCAGATGGACCGGGAGCGTTCTGGACTCATTAGACATGCTAAACGCACAGCAGAGCGCAAAATCCCTTTGCGGGGTCCTTACCGAGCTCCTGCGGTAAGGAAGTATTCGGGCACGACGAGGGATCATCCTCTACCCCCAACGGTAATAAGGCCTACCTCCCCTGGAGGACAAAGGCCACCTCCTACCGAGAACAAACGTTTCAAGAAGGAATCTTTACCTCCAAGAAGACAAACAATATCAGTATCCTAGAACCTAAGAAATTCCTGATCTCTGTAAGCTGCTAGGGGGGTTGTAAACTCAGAAGCGGGGCACAATAGACCAGGATTCTTCGCAGTTCGCCATTTTCCCAGCAACAAATAATAAAAAGCTATTAATCTTCTTGAATCTCTCGTGCCAGAGAAATCGAAGTATACTCAGATATTCAAGCTGCCTTAAAGGCCCTTGATGGAAATATTAATAACACCAAAACACTAACTGAGTGCCGCAAATCTCTTCACGAGATGGCTCAGCATTTTAAAATAAATCCAATATATTAGACTTGGACTACTTGTATAAGAGCCACATACACACACAAAAAAAATTGCAAATGTAGCATTTTTAGTTTTTGACTAAAAATTGTTGATTTAATGATTTTTATTGTTGGTTTTACCAATTTCAACGTATAATAAAGACAAAAGTCATTTAAAATGAACTATCGGCCGTGTTCTACAAACCTCTAACAACCCAAAAGCAACCCAAAAGCAATTGTCGGTGTTCCTGAAATCTCTTTTGGTTGTTTTCAAATGCTACAATACATTGCACATTTTGTGGCGACATTTGGCCTATGTTTTGCTAATAAAGAAAATTTGAGCCAAATAGAATAATGAGGAACACAACTTGAATGCTTAACCGATTGAATTGCATTAATATTATTAAAGTTTTTAAGGGTTTTAAGGGTAATAAAAATTAATTTTTATATATTGTCCACCCAAAACCATGCAAACGTCTGACAGCTGCAGAAAGCAACAATGGGCAAACCTGCCAACTTCTTCCAATTATGACAATAAAGTTTTCGGAGTTCTAATTTTCTTTTTAAAATTAAGAGTTTATGCTGAAGTACAAATTTAACAAGATTATATGGATAAATGAGCAGTGTAATTAAATATGATTTAATAGGTTAATTCAATGAAGTATCGAAAATAAACCTATCGATAAATTATGTCGGCGATAATTTCAAACCACCTTTTACATTTATTTTGATTTTTAAAAGTTGTAGGATGATTTTATGGTGGCTACAATGAACTCCGGAGGAAAAGGCAGTAATGCCATATGGAACCAGCAGTTGCATATCTCGGCAGAAAAACAGCTTACCCATTAAAAATAACGAAAAATATTCAGGATTGCATCATTTCTGAAACTCTTGCAACGATTTTGTTATCCTCGTCTGCTACCAGCAATATACAAAGCAATTAATAAGTTGAGCGAAAATTTTGAGATTCAGTTTTGTAGCACTCCACTACTTGTGTAAACTGAATTACATTTCAATAGTTTAAAAAACAACAAATTACTGAAGCGGCGGGCAGACGTATATGCTTTAAATTAATAGCAAATAGCATTTGGTTAACAAATCTGGTTGGAAAATGGTGGGAATTTGAATTCAGAGTGAGTGGGATGTGAATGGCAAGCGGGTGTGCATTGGTTACTATACTTTGAGGCCAGCGGCTTATTGCCAATGCATGGCAGCCACAACAAACTTCCAGCGTACTGGTATTCGTAAAATCAAAGCGAATTTGGATTGGTTGTTTTCAAAAAAACTGACCCTAAATTTTTGCAAGATTTACACACTTCCAGTATAAAATACGTCTCCGACGCATAACAGGAATCATCTCCGGACCACATAAAGTATATATATTCTTGATCAGCACGACGAGCTGAGTCCGTTTGTCGCGTCTGTCTGTCCGTCTGTCTGTTTCTACGCGAACTACTCCCTCAGCTTTGAAGATATCGAGCTGAAACTTTGCACAGAGTCTTCTTTTTACTGCACGCTGCTTATATGTCTTGTAGCTGCCATAGAAATGTTTGGTCGGAAAATGGTTTTTGGTGAGAAAAACTGTTTTGTTCTTAATATTACCGCTCTCACACACGTTCATGGGTAATATTGAATGTTTTTAAGCTGATCTGCGAAGTTTGGTCGAAGTCGCTAACCGTTGAGACAAGCTTTTTTCAAGTGTATCAGAACTTCGGCAAAGACGAAGTAAGCTTTGCCTTTCTCGTTTAAAAGTTATTTTATTTTATTATTAATTATCTAAGGCCGTATATCTATCTATTCTGAAAAGCGCTATAAGATCCGAGCAAAAACACCACAGTTATTCACGAAAAAATTTTGCTTTATTTTGCGCATTTCTGATTAGCCGCTTCTGAAGAAAAATATTATTTTTGTGCTTTACTTCGACACAACAAAAATCTGTTTATTTTACTTCATCTGAAACCTTTACCTCTAGAAATTAGGGCCAATTGAAGGAGTTCTTCAATGATACCAATTAAGTTAGAATTGTCATCCAAAGCAACGAAACCTTTAACAAATCTCCCTTTTTCAAATGAAAACTGGGTCAGGTGCCACCCCCTTAAGGCTTATTATACATTTGTATGGTTTACCACCCCCCGGTGGGCTCCCAAAGTTCAATCGCTGCTCATCAAAATCGCACAGCAAATGCCAAAAGAGAGAAGAATTATGAACAATAATGCGTATAATGAAGCAATCTTTAGCAACAACTTTGCTGGATTTTTGATGGGTTCAATGCTTCTGTGCTGTGTTATTGTGTGTGCCTTCATTAAAAACGCAAGTGCCGCATTCTGTGCATATGTTGCAAATCCTTTTTTTATGTGGTTCTGTTCGCACACACACACACACACACACGCCACACACAAAACGTGTCACATCAAAAGAAATTGATTAAAATCTAAAATGAAATAGTAGCTGGGCACAAGGCGTTGGTATTGTCGCTTGGCCACGGCACGTACAGTACGATGATTGCCCCTAAAAGTATGCAGCACCCAAGTGAAAATCCTTTTTTTCGAGCTCCGCTTGGCTGCAATTCAAATTTCAATCAAATAAGTGTAGTAGCCAAGCCAATACCTTTTGGGCGCATATGTTGACCACAAAGTATTGTATCATTTGATGCGACTTCAGCTCCGGGGATGGCCTTAAGGATGGGCGTGTGCAAAACCAAATCAAAGGCTGCACTGGCAGAAAAAAGTGCCTTATACAAATAAAATAAAAAGTGCTTTATTTGATCTAAAAATTGATTGAAATTAAATTAAATTATGTAAACTCTCACTACAGTCAAAAAGGCATTAACCTACGCTGTAATTTCTTCGAGTGTAGCAAAAAAAGGGGTGTCCAACTATTGCCAAAAACGAGAGAGGACCATAAAATCAGATAAAATTTTCATTACCTTATGGCCGCACATTATCGGCATGCGGCCATCGTCTCCAAAGCTGGACACAATGTGCTGCTGATGACATTGAGTGTTCACTGTAGTTGCTGTTGTTGTTGCTGATGATGCTTATTGTGTGCGCCATAAAAAACCGAGTCGAATAAAAGACCCAGCTAACCAAGCCAAAAGCAACAAACGACAAACGGAAAGTGTCCAACAGGAAATAAGCAGCGACAGAGACTCGGACTGGCTACCCAGACTCTGGGACAAATCCCACCGAGAACCGAAAATAAAAAGGGTAATAATTTTATCTAGCATTCGGATCAGACACACGTCTGTCCACTGCCCACTCTGGAATAGCCACGGTTTTTTTTTGGTCGCTTGTTTGTGGCTACTTCAAAAGTTTTGCATGAGCATTCACTTGAAATTTGCATGACCAGACTTATGAATCCCTCAGGGCTGACAAATGTCTAGATTCAATTACAAGCTCCGCCATGTAGCGGTAAGCTTCCAACTGCCAACTGTGACAAAGTGACTGCCACGGACTCCAACTACTTCCCGCTGCCGTGCTGCCGTGGCACTCTGGTGTGTACGTGGCTCCGGCTCCAGCCGGGGGCCAATCTATCAACATAATTGATGGCTTCGATTAGTTACAAATTTTTCGACCGCCAAAGCTCAGTGCACAAATCGCCGATTAATTAAATCTATACGTAAGTAAATACACTTGAGGAGCAATTAATCTGCCAAAGGAATCGGCATTAGGGCACTCTTTGTGTCCAACAAATGAACTGAACTTCTCGGAAGGGTTGGCCGGCGTCTTAAATCATATTTGTCATGCAACTCGTGCTCAACTGCACGGAAAAGAGCAAAAGTACTTCAAGTCGAGGGCCCACAGCGTTGCTCTTATAAATTGTAATTTACGTGCTCCCTGAACTACGGAAAAGGGGAGGGGCTTCCAATTGGGTGTGGCAAAAGTGCGTTTGTCGGCGGGCGCCCCGTGAGCCTGGGTGGGCCATAAACACACCAGGGGCACTGTCGCCGCATAATTTTGCCATAACATTTTGGCCTGAACTCTGACTCTACCTTGGAGCTGCAGTGCCGTCATTGTCGTCTCGACCGTGTACCTTCTTGGTGTCATAAAACGAAGCAGCGCCAACAACTGCATTGAGCTTGAGGGCTGAGTTAGTTTCCATGTATCGTCATTGCCCGTTTACCCTGTTGGCTGTCTGACAAAATGGAGAAAATGTACAAAAATTGTGAAAATTGTGAAAATGTCCTGCTGCCAGCCGAGAGTTCAAAGTCAATTGTAATTTTTATGGCAAAGTGCGACGCATTATGAATTACATTTTCATACTCTACAATGCCGAATCGGGGGCCATGCGAATTGAGTGGTATTATGATCTGAGTGCAAAAGGGAAGACAATGGATTGAAAGTTAGCGCAGAAAGAAGCAAAGAGCGTTATAGTTAAAAGTCAAACATTTAAATAAGGCATATATTTTTAAAACTATGTCTATGACAGAGTGCTTTATTGGATACAGTAAGAAATTACTTTGTCGATGAGTCTCGACCAGAACAAAAGCGGGGCAAAAATTCACGCGCTGAATACGAATCTGAAGTTCAAAAAAATCTTAGTAGAACAGATTTCGAGATAGTCCCAAATAACAGTTTTTTGCATTTTTGAAAAAGGACTTCTCACCTACTTACAAATATCTCAATTAAGAAATAACTTCTCAATAAGTTTTATACACCAGTGGCAAATGAGATTGCCACAGCGGAGAGCATTGAGATTGCTAGCATTACTCAGGGGCTAGACTCTGTTGGCCTTGTCCTGGCCGCTCACAAGACGGAGGCCGTTCTCGTGAGCAGCAGAATATATTAAATCTAAGAGAGCCATCCGATACCGCGGAAATATGTTTGATGAGACTCACCTATTGCAAGCACCTTCAATCTGGAGCGCAAAATACTGGAAACACACTCAGCATAATCATGCTGAATCAGTTCTTAGGTCCACTATCTATTATGCGGCCAAGGTCTGGGGTGCAGCGATGGCTGTTCCAAGCTATATTAGGAGCGTCCGCGCTACGTGCCGGCTATGCGTGCTGCGTGTGTGTAGCGGATTTCGAACCATGTCAGACGAAGCAGCTCTGGTGATCGAAGTCAGGGTTCCATTAGAGCTCCTGGCTTTCGCAGCCGGGGCTATAGACGAAGCAGCTCGTACAGACCAGCCAAGGATCATGGCACGAGAAGATGTAAGGATCGAAAGCATTCGGCAATGGCAATCCAAGAGGGAAACGACGCCAATGTCGGTGGTCGGTGGAGCCATCGCCTTATTCTCCAAATAAAAGTCTGGGTAGGAAGAAAGCAAGGGGAACTTAACCATTGGCTAACTCAAATACTAGACGGCCACGGGTGCTTCATGAGTTACCTGCATCGCTTCGGTCATGACTCCTCCCACGAATGCACCTTTGTGAAGGAGGACAAATAGAAGATGACGAATACATTTTCTTCCACTGCGGACGATTTGCAGTTGAACGACAGAGGCGGACATCAACCATTGAAGTGCCAATAACCTGGTTGCTGTCATGATTAAGAGGAAAGAAGTGTAGGATGCAGTAAGCACATTTGCTGCGTTCTCGATGATGGAGCTCCGCAGACTAGAGAGAGAGAGAGAGCGATTGGGGTTTAGACGGGGCTTCCCCTCTCAAGCTTTAGGAGTGTGGCTCTGGCAGTTTTTGGCGGTTTAAGGGGAGAGAGGGGGAAATTTTGCAGATCTGAAACAAACTCGACCTGGGTACGGTATACACCTATGTACATTGTATATGCAAAAGTTTTTTTTTTTTTGGCGATTTAACGTATTTCGCGGTGAAATTTTCCAAATTTCCTTTCTTAGTGCGCACCTGCATTACTAAACAAAGGTCTATGACAAATTTTAAATCTGTAGCATAAGCAGTTTTGTGTGTGGGTTGATAACACTAGTTGACAAAAATAAAAAAAATAAATGACCCATTTCAACTGTGATCTTAAAAATTAATTTCAAAAAGTTTTTTTTGAATCCGGTTTTGGTATATGAATTTTTTCATTTTTTCGGTAGCCATATCTGACTTCATAAATGTCAGATGGAGTCAAGCAAGATATGAATCGAAAGGTAATTTAGCTGTCAATAATCGGTTTAATGGTTTAAAATCGGTTAAGTAGTTTGGATTAAACGACCAAATATATTTAAAATAAAATCAATTTTTTGCTCGAAATTTCAAGAAATTCAATTTTGAAGACAGTAAAGTATTGGTGAGAAAAATCGTGTCGCACGTACCGTATATGGATCAAATTAAGTAGAGGTAGTAACAGTCAAATTTGAGAATTTTGTGTGTTCTCAAAAAAATAAACTTGTATTTGTCTTTGTCTTTTGGTCATTTTATGAAGTAAGCGAAAAGCCAGAACGAAAATAATAATCAAGAATGAAACAAAAGTCGAAGCAAACGAAAATTTATTTTTTAATAATCACGAAAATACCACATTTGTTTGCACTAAATTGCTCCCAGCCTGTGTTTGTTTATAGATTTTGATAATCGTTATCTGTTTTTTTTTTGTAGAAGTGCGATTCTTAAGTAGAAAAAACAAAAATAATTTTTTCGGATTTGGTTATACTTTTTCCAGACGTTCAAAAATGAAACTTCTTGCATTTTCGAGCAAAAAATCGATGTTTTTAAAATATATTTGATTATTGTATTCAAACTACTACACCGATTAAAAAACAATGTTCTACGCGACTACTGGCAGTTTAATGACCCTTCGATTCATATCTGACAATTATGAAGTGAGATATGGCTTAAAATGTAAGAGCACCTTTTGAAAAAATAGGGAAAAAAAATTATATTTTAAAAACAGAGCCATGAAAAAATTTTTGAAATCGATTTTTGAGATCACCATTCCAAACTACACTACAAAAATTTTCAGTAAAATGGTTCTTTTTGGCTGTAAACTAGTGTAATATTATATGTCGGTCGGGCGTACAGATTTCTATATCTACATAAGGTCGAAAATATTTCCTTCTCCCACTTACATATATTTGCACAACTTTATGATCCCTTCTACCCATTTTTAATGGGGTATAATTAGAAACCAACAATCCTGTCCTGGCAGCAATATTTAAAGAATATAACGAGAAGGCCAAGCTAACTTCGAAGTTCTTACACCCTAGCAATCAGGGAATCAAACCGGAACCGGTATCGGAACCGATATATTTAATTTTTTGTATACCGGTATCCGAGAACCGATATTTTTAGAACCGAAATCACCGAAAAGAACCTAAACATTGTACCGGTACAGCTTCGGTTCTGAGTGTAACAACTAGACTGCAAAGCGAGCAGTTAGTTTTGGGGGATTTTTACGCAATTTGGCTCAATTGTAAGTTTTAATTTTAAAAAAGATTCTGGCTTAGAAAAACTATTGTTCAGTGAAATAGAAAAACGCGAGATCAGTGTCTTTGAAATAACGCATTGCTATGTGGCATTTTCTCAGACAGATTTATATTCAAGAATTTTATCCACTTCTGGTTAATTGCAACTAAATGAGGAATGCAGCTCTGGCCCAATTACTTTGTCCGATAGTGTAGATGAAGTCGATTTATACATTTACTAGCAATAACCCGTCGCGCTTCGCTGCGCCTTCAACAGTATTGAACCAATGCACACCTACTTCCCATCCACATCCCACCCTCTCTCCACCCAATGCCCACCAACTTTCCACCCACTTGCAACCCACATACCACCCACTTTCCACCTACATCCCATCTACATCCCGCCCACATCCCGCCCACTTCCCGCCCATATCCCACCCACTTCCAATCCACTTACCACCCACATTCCACCCACTTGCCACCCACATACCACCCACTTCCCGCCCACTTCCAAAACAATTAACCACCCACATCCCACTCACATCCCATCCACTTCCCAACCACTTCCCAGTGGGCATCCCGGCGTTATTTCCAACATCGGAAAATGAAAACACAAATAAATTTTCATTTTGACCTTACAAACCGAGTTTCAAGTCAATCGGGTGAAAAATAGTATTTTCCATGGAGAATTTTCCCGCATGGGGGCGGATTTTCCGACATTGAAAAATCACATTTCAAATTATTTCGTATTCTACCCTTACAAACCGAGTTTCAAGCCAATCGGATGAAAAATATTTTATTTCATGCTGACTTTTCCGGGAATTTTCCGACCGTTGGGTAAAATTTTCCAACATCGGAAAATCACATTTAAAACTATTTCGTATTCTGTCCTTACAAACCGAATTGCAAGCCAATCGGATGAAAAATAGTTTTTTGCATGCAGAATTTTCCGGCCATTTTCCTCGTGGGCGGATTTTCCGAAATCGGGAAAACACGTGTCGAATCATTTCGCGTACTATGCTTACAAACCAAGTTTCAAGTCAATCGGATGAAAAATAAAATTTTTCCCATACAAACTTTTCCGACGCTTTTCCGACTTTTCCGGGTGGAATTTTCCAAATTTTTTTTCTTAGTGCGCGCCTGCATAACTAAACGAAGGTCTATGCAAAATCTCAAACCTGTAGGATAAGCCGTTTAGGCTGGGCGTTGATAATATGTTACGCGTTTTTTTTTACGAAAAGAAGAGGACAAAAAAAAATAGTTTAGTATTTTCACAAAGCAGCTTAATGGCATTAATAAAGGTTTTCCTGAGCATTAAACGTTTACAAAATAAAAATGATAAGTACATTATGGTGGTCAGAAAATTCGACAAATTTTCTAGAATTGCATGAACTAACAAAAGTTATTCTGGTTGTTCCGTAGAATAATTATTGTCGTTGCGCAGATGGTCATTTCTCCGCTAAGAAAACAGATAGACAGAAATACATTGACTGCTATTATGCTTCTAAGAAGTAGTCATTAATCTACCTTCCTTGTAACTAAGGTTTTATTCGTTTTTTTTTATATTATTCGTCTAATGAATATAAACTTCTGCATTTTGTATGGCAAGCACACGCAAATAAACTTGATAATTTATGTACACACACATGTGTATAGCTTGCTTACCCACTTTGCTTGGACTATCGTTTAAAATGTTCTGTTAATTTTACCGGTACATTCCGGTACGTACCGGTATAGCGAAATAAGATCTAGGTACCGGAACCGGAACCGAATACCGAAATAAGATAGAACCAAAACAGAACCTTTTACCGAAACGGCAGTTTTGGTACGTCCAATTCGGTTTGATTCCCTGCTTGCAATGCTTTTAAATATCAGAATTTAAGAACGCTAGCAACAGAATCAAAAATTGTTCTAGCTAAAACCCATATACGAACTGATGGTTCCTATGGTAGCTTTAAGATATAGTCACCGGATTTTGACTAAAATTTACAAATCTGTGCGACAGCATATAATATTAGTATTTACCGAGTTTGGGGATGCTAACATTTGAAACAAACTAGTTTTTTCCCTGGGCTAAATTATAATACCATTTGCAAGAGTATAATAAGACATGTTGCAAGTGAATGGCGAGGGGTAATTTTGGGCCCTCTCACCGCAAAGTTTGTAAAGACTTTTTCATACGAATGAAAACTTCTTGAAATTTTTTTTTGCATTTCCAGTTTTGGCTATAAATTTGTAAAATTTTCCATCAATTTTGAGGAAAAATCAACTTTCAACGGCAACCATTCAAAAACCGTTTTATCCAGTAACCCAGACGACAAAAAATTGTGTCATTTGCGCCAAAGTTTCGGTGATTTAAAATCGCCATGAACCTCTTAGCCAAACCTGTCCTAGTTCTCGTCAAAAATAATCACTACTTCTGGCAGAGCCATTCCACTTTGGATTCTTCTTTCACTGCATTGATTTGGTTACCGTATGAAAGTCGCTTGCCTGGACTTGCGAAAAACCCCAGGACACTGACAGAAAAAGAAAATATAGAGGTACAAAAATTCCGCTACAAGAACTAGCATAAGCTGTCAACCTTAAGTATTCAAGTATTTCTTCATAATTATTTCTTCTCCATCTTATCACAAATCAAATTCCTTAATTTCTCAAAGCAGAGTATACAATAGCTGAACTATAACCTGATTGTATTTTATGAGGTTTCAAACCTTTTCTTTTTGGCTCATAAAAACTACAAGCGTCATGTTTGTGGAAATTTATTGGCCATTTGTGTATGGCAAAATCAAAAGTAGAAAACTTTTGTAAATTTGACTTCTGGCTTTGATTTTTATAAGCTCTCATTTAAACTTCTCCCCTGATCTGTCATTGTCAATTAAAAACCCTTTGGCACACACTTCTCCGAACGTCCCTTTTTGGCGCTGCTTATCAGTCAAAACAGCCAACAAATGAAATTAAAAATCTTCTTTTCACGTACTTTAAATGGATGAAAAAAACTTCGTTCCCTTCATTAGGAACTAGCCGAGAAGGTGAAACCAACCCCTGGCCAAAAAGTTCTAGCTAAAAATCCTTTGAAAGAATCATGAGCTGTCCAAGTGGCCCGTTCTAATCCTTTTTAAATGGTTTAAGCAGAAAAATGCCCGACAAATGGTTGGAAAACATTTTAAAGAAATCTGTACCTTCATTACGTTGATGGCTGATTTAACCTGACGAAACAAAAAAAGGAGAAGATTTCCGGATGGAACACGTTGTTTTCATTGCTCATTAGCGGCGACAGCGCGAGTTTAATTAGCATTGACGTTACGTCTGGGTCCACCCCCCTTTCGCTTGAGAAGGGTTAGGGCAAATTGCTGCTGGCAGTTGCCGAAAAACTCTTGATGGAGGACGGCAACACCTTGGCCGCAACTGGCCGAAAGAAGGAAATTGAACAACACTTTGATTCAATGAGTGGGCAGAAAAGTTCAGCCAAGTCGAGGGTTGGTCGAGCAGAAACTAATTGCCTTTTCGACATGCATTTAATCTCTATTAGAGCAAACTTTGGGCAGAGGGCCGCATGTGTGTGTGTGTCCCAGGAGCACCTTTTGCTCTTCTTGGCCATTTCATAAATTATTAAGAGGGTTTGATTTCCGCACACAAAACAAATTGTTGCTGGACGTTGGTTCGATTATTTGCGAGAAAGTTTGGGCCGCTGATAATGACGGAAGTCATCGACAGCCGGGAAGGTGTGAGCATGCCGCTTACATATCAATAGCGCAGCTGTGTCCATGGTTGATGACCTTTTAATTGAAGTGCCAGAAAATGAAGCTGGTCTCCCGGAATTCCACTTGAAACTTTGCCGAGCAAAAATTCAGTCATGCACACAAAAATGTTCAATTCAATAAAACAATTTTGAGATGTTAAATTTTATGATAGCGCAAAAAGCCACGAGGAATCCTTTAATAAACAAAACTGAAAATCTCTTGGCAAAGTAACGAATTCCGCCAAACCAATTAAACCCCTTCTTGGGCAGCCGAAATCCTTGGGCAAAGTTTTTCCATTAAAGCCAGCGCCCGCCGCAGGCAAACGAAATCAAAAAGTAAAAATTTATGAAGCGTTTAATTGAATTAATTAAAAGCAATAATACCTTGAAATAATTGCGGCAAGTAGGAAAACTTGGAGTGGGCGGCGAGAACGGGACGGAGCCTAGCAGCAGGCGCTGCCTCTTTCTGACAGGACAAGACCCAACGAGTTATGTGGCAAATCCTGCGCACGCAAAACTCCAAGTCATAAGTCAAAATTATCAACAACATGGCGACCGTGTCTGGTGTGGCCTGGCCGGGTCTGGTCTGGGAACTGTCACGCACGTAGGCCACGCAACATTGCGAAAAATATGTCTTTGATGTCATAAATCAATTAGGATTGCCTGCAGGAGCGGGAGCAGGATCTGCGCCTTAACAGCAAACAACTTGTTCTCTTTTTTTGTCTCTCCATGTTCCTTGCCTTTGCCACTTTTCAGTTTTAAACGTGACCAAATGGAGTAAACCCCGCGAATTCAAGTGTGCCAAATGAAGCTCAAGAAGTCGGAGAACTCCTTTGGGCCTTTTGTGCTGTGTAATTATGTCACACATTCGGCTGGTTGGGGGAAATTCATCAACCGAGTGACATGTGCTCGTGCATTTGTGTTAGTTTATCAAACATAATTAAGAACTTTTGCTCTCTGACTCTGAGAATAAACAGAAGTTTCATTATTTTGCCAGCCTTCCTGGCCCCGGGCAAGTGATTAAGCCCAGAGCTCACCTTTTGACTTATGATGTATTGCCTGACTTATGACAGCTGACAGTCTGCCTGACAAGCCACCCCCCCATTGGCAGGGACGAGTTAAAGTTAAAGCTCAGCCTTTAATTACTGCATTTCGCATAAATCAAACAATTAGTCACGCCCTCCAACTAACTCGCCAAACTATTGTCCACTTTGGGGCGCAAGAGCTTTTCTTTTGACTTTCGGTCTTAATGTCTCCCCGCGGTGCTGTTTGAGCCTCGTCTTACAAACTATAGAAGGTGTCCTGCCGGATTCTTAATTTATGCGACATTTTGTTAGTTTGCCATTTGCCGCCCAAAATAACTTCTAATTCACCTACCCAAAGGGCGACCCTTTTTGGGGGGTGTTGATGCCAGAGCATACAAGAGGAAAGTATTCGCCACTCGACGCACTAATTTATGGTTCTGGGCATTGAAATTTATGTACTGCACACAAAAATACAAAATATTTGTTTTAAAATAACACGACGGATTTTAGGTGTTGGCATTTGAAAACAAAATTTACTGCTCAATCGCACTAAAATTTTGTTTCAAAAATTAACTTTTTCTTATTTTTAAGATATACTTTATCAGATATGATACTAAAGTCGAGTCTTGAAGAGACCGATTACTGAGAATTTGAGCGAATCAATGTTGTTTGCTGCTAATTTATTTATTGACCTCTGTAACGGCTGTTAAAATGAAAGTGTTCCCAGAAATTGAAAGGTAATCAACCTTTACCATATCTCAAACATTTGGCAAACATATGGAAATCACTTTTTACGCATACCCTCTTTTTTTATTCTGTTTGACCTCACTGACTCATAAAATAAATATTATTGAGATTGGACAATGATAAAACTTTTGACAGGAAAATTTGCACTGACTTACTACATAGATTTTTATTTAAATCGTTTTTTATGATGGTATATTGCCAATATAATATTGGGCTATTGCATGTCTCAGAATTTAAAGTGAAGTGGGGCATCTTCATATTATACTGTTTATGCTATAACCGAATGAAAAGTAAACAAAAGCACATCGACTTGTTAGCGTCAGCCTCAGAGAGCAAGTACTGAACTGTATCAATGTAAGTCGGCATGGGTTACAATGGTCCTACCTTCCTAAAATTTATAACTGTTTTGACTGAACATATACGGGGTGTCCTGAAAATCTCTAGACATTTTGTTCTTACTTGGTGTGAAAAACAACTTCAGAACTTTAAGAGATTTAATAAAATTTCCTATTTGAAAATCTAGTTAGTATTTTTGTCCATGATAATGGTCCATCTCTATCAGAGGGCTGCCCCTGTGGCAAACAAATTTGCCATTTTTATACCCGTTACTCGAAGAGTAAAAATGGTATACTAAAGTCGTGCAAATGTATGTAACTGGCAGAAGGAATCATTTCCGACCCTATAAAGTATATATATTCTTGATCAGCATCAACAGCCGAGTCGATTTAGGCTTGTCCGTCTGTCCGTCCGTCCGTCTGTCTGTATGAACACCTAGATCTCGAAGACTATAAGAGCTAAAGCCACCAAATTTGACATGTAGACTTCTATTGTCTGCACGCAGATCAAGTTTGTTTCAAATTTATGTCACGAACACCGCCGCCCCCACAACAAACGAGAGCGTAAGTTAAAGTCGGCTCTAACCGACTTCGATATACCCGTTACTCATGAAAAAAACATGTTAAACAGTGTTCCCGCGTATGACCATCCAAAAAGTATGCAACATTTTTTAGGGTGGTAGCGGGGAGGGCTTGGTTCACTTTTTTGCTTATAACTTAAGAACCGTTCATCCGATCTTTATCATTTATTCGGCAAATCGATTCATTTTGCTAATTACTAACTATCTCTAAAAGGTACGAATCCTCTATCTTTAAAACTGTAGGAGATATAACTTTTTTCCAAATTGCGGGGGCGGGATGGGGCGTGGCCAAAATTTGAAACAAACTTGATCTGCGTGCAGATAAAAGAAGCATTTGTCCCATACATGTCAAACCTCTATCTCTTACCATCTCTGAGATCTAGGTGTTCACGGACAGACGGACGGACGGCCGGACAGACGGACAAGGCTAAATTGACTCGGCTGTTGATGCTGATCAAGAATATATATATACTTTATATGGTCGGAAATGATTCCTTCTGCCTGTTACATACATTTGCACGACTTTAGTATACCCTTTGTTTAAGCCTGAAAGTAGGCAGCAGCAGCAAAACTCTAAAGCTCACCACAGAGCTTTCCACCTGGATTTAAGATAGGCTAAGCTATTGTTCTCCTCTTAGTTTTAGTTCTCTGAAGCCATCGAAGCGCACAAGAAGTGACCTCATTAAAGTTTTGTTGAAGTTTTTTATTGAAACCTCCCCGTGTGTTTTATAAGTGGATTTTTTAGTTAAACCTCTATCACGACGCCAAGAAGTGCAACCCCCCTGATTTTTCGAGGAAGTCAACCCCCCTACGTTCACCCTTTTTACTCTACGAGTAACGGGTATAAAAATGTTAAATAACTTCCACATTTTTTAAGGTATCGAGTTCAAATTTATAACTTAAATTTATATACTCACTTTTCGGATGTTCACCCTAAAGAGCGCAGGAACGCTGTTAAACATTACTTTTCATGAGTAACGGGTATATCGAAGTCGGTTAGAGCCGACTTTAACTTACGCTCTCGTTATACCCTTGCACAGTGGCCGGAATGTCCAAAATTTTGGCATAAACTAAACCGACCCAGTTAGAGGGCTGTAACTTAAAACATTTATTAGTAATGGCATAAATAAGAAACGAGCAAAATTTTGGACCGGTCCGACAACGCCCCGTAGTACGGCCCATACAACTCAGTCACTATGAGCGCACAGATCTCAGAGACGGTAAGATATAGAGGTTTGACATGTAAGGGACTTAAACTTCTTATACTCACAGGCAGATTAAAATGTTTTAAATTTTTGCCGCGCCCCCTCCCGACCCCGAAGTTTTCAAAAAACGTCATATCTTCCACAATTTTAAAGATATATGGTTGGAACCTTTTAGACATATTTAGTTATCAACATTACTTATCAATCTGCCAAAGCAATGGTAAAGATCGGACAATCGATGGTAAAGTTATAAGCAATAGAAATTTCGATGTAGTAGCGCTGCAGCTCCGTTGCGTTCTGGTGTTGCTGCAGCAGCAAAATACACTCCAAGCATTCTCCGTCGCAGGTACAGAGTACAGAGTCGGGATTGTTTGACTTTCTTGATATTTTTTTTGCAAAATTGGCCAAAAATAATCAAATACACTGTTCCCGTCTGCAACAATATCATATATTTCAAAAACGAGCAAACACGAGCAAAATGTATTAATTACATCAAGTCATATACATTTTAATGGACACAATTGCATCTTTAGTTGCGAGAAGCAACGAGGAGCTGCCCACTTTTACTCCAGGGCACATGGGACATTTAGGTTAGATTCGCCTAAAAATACCACAGCAACATCACATAAAAACAAAGGCACAACTTAAAAAAGCACCCAACTTCTTTATTTTCTTGTAATTTAAATGCCTTTTGCAACATTTTGGCATTTCAAACATTAATTGCTCTATACATTTATAGCTGTTTTTAATTTTGAAAGAACAGGTCGAGCCGTGGCACCGGAGCAATATAATTTTGGTTTAAAAAAAATTATTTTCAGGGCCGTGCCAAAATTCCAGGGATGCACAAAAATGTTTTGCACCAGCAATTAGAGTTCATGGTTCTATACTCTTTCAGAGGAATTAAGCTTTCTTCCAATATTCCAACATTTACTTTTTGACTTTATGACAAAATTTTGGCAATTCCGGCCAGTGTGCCTTGGAGAGGGTATATTAAAATTGTCCGGATGTTTGTAACGCATAGAAGGAAGCATCTCCAACCCCATAAAGTATATATAAGGTTGTAAAAAAGTTTTGCGGGGAATTTTAAATTGTTAATAAGTTTGTTATAATTAAGGCAACATTTTTGTGATGGGGTTTTTTTTATTGTTTCTCGAGAATAAAACAAAATAATTTTTTTTTTATTTTTTTTTCCTTTTTTGTATTTTTCCTAGAAAAAATGTTTATTATGTCTTTTTTTTGCTCCCTTTTTTCTATGCTTTTCCTCTTCTATGGACCCAGGACCTCTGGGCGTCCGTCTGTTCGTCTGTTTCTCTTCTATTTTGTTTTTCAGTTTTTTCCTTTTTTAGCCCCACTTTTTTTTTTGGTTTTTTGTTATGTTATGCTGTACGTTGTGCTGTTCGGGGGGGGGGGGGTTGTTGCGTTGTGGACCATATGGTATGAAAGGGGGTTTAGTGGTTATAGATTGTGTCCTTTTGCTTTGGGTCCTATTTCCCTAATTTTTTTACTTATTTATTTAACATTCTAATTCTTTTTTTTTTCTAGGGGAATGGCAGAGATGGGTTTATTTTTTTCCTATTTTATGTAAGGCGCAGATGAAGTTAAATGTTCGCTTTTTTGTGTTTTTTTTTTTTGTGGGGGGGGGGGGGGGGCCGTAACCGGAATAAAGCGATCGGCCAAAACAGTAACCCTACCCCTAGCCGTTATTCGTTTTGGTTTTAATCTCTGGTTAAGAAGGTTCGGTTCATGATTGGTTTGAATCCGTTCCTAGCGGAGTTTGATGGCATTAAGTGGTATAAGGGAGCTAAAATTGTGGACGTGGAGTACCTGAGATCTCCCACCGACACAATACACGACGTTGGTGACGTACCACAGAACCAGGTTCCTGAACGATAGATCATGAAAGTATGGATTCCACCTCCAAACTTGGAGGATCGAACCATTCTTAACTGACAACTGGAGTATTTGTGAGAGAGCTGGCACGCGACAAAGGAATCGACAAGGATCTCTGTATCAGCGTTGGTTGGGAATCCAAGAGTCTCATCCTGAAGAAGCAAGGCCATCTAAAGCTTGGAATGGGCTGTCTACAGATTAATCTGCATCAATCCATGGTGCCATGGAGGAGAAGAATGGAAGGGAAGAATATTGACGTAGCATTCGTCCAGAAACCCTGGAGCCTAGGAGAAAGGGTTCATGGACTAAGTTAATCAAAAGTTTGCTTAGACTTTGCATTCATATATCTCAAAGTAGACTTTCTATCGTAGTGAAATAGCAAATCAAATATCTGTCAAAATGCAGATAATTTAGGACAGATTTCCCTTCTTCCAGATAGTTTTTGAAAGGAATGCAATTTCGAGTAGGATTGCTTAATAATAGAAGAATGAAAATGTAAAGTAAAGACCAACAACATAGTCGTTAATTAAAAGCTGGAACAAATAACATATTCTATACCGCATGACTTGATCGAAATCGAAAACGGGTAAAGGCCTAATCAGTTTTGAGTCATCGAGTCATTTTCGTCCCAATCATACATATTTTCTATGCACGCTCACGAGTCATGCCAAAGTGCTTCTTGGCCAGGTCTTGAGTCTACAAAGTGTGCTGAAGCATCTCTCCGCCGTCGACCTGGACCTGGGCACCGAAACAGTTTTGAATCAAATGCGGAACTTGTTATATAAATTACATAAGAAATGTCTCTGTGCTATGCCCACTCCTTCCTTCCCTCTGCTCTGTTTCACTTGGTGACTAATCAAAAAGTTCGCTGCACTGTTTTGATCCACCCCCCGATCACCTGCTCCAGCCATCTTCCAATCTCTCCGTGCCGCCGCCGCCGGCATCTCAAATTGTGCAATTGTGCAACTTTTTGGTTCTAAATGGGAAAACTCGTTTGCAAGCCTCCAAATGGTTGGTACGCAAACTGAGACCAGGCAGTGACTAAATTTAGCATTTTATTCACAAGTCACACCTGGTTCGAGCGGCGGCTTTCGCCCGCTGAAGCGTATTTGGTAATCACGACGGCCAAGTTCAGTGGCCTCGAATGGGAATATTTGGTTGGTGGGTTGACTTGACCGGCGACGCGACGCTTGTGAATTGGTTCTTTCCACTCGAAGTGCACGGAAACTGGGTTAATCGTGGCCAGGTAAATCTAAGAATTAACATTGCGAAACGGCGCGGTGAGGCAATCAAGAGAGCCCCGCTCAGTGAGCAAACGCAACACTACAAGAAAATGCAATTAACGAGCCAAGCGGAGACGGAAAATCAAATGTCAATCACGTAGACAGTATAGAAACCTGTTGGCTCTCTCACATTTCAATGACTTTGAACTCGTGCGGCGTACGCTTTGTGGTTATTAACATATTGATTGTTTACTTGACCCATTTCCAAGGTGCTCGAGAGCAGCCCACGCCACTTCCACTTTCGTTGGGGCTCAACTTTCTTTCGCAATGGATGGACAGAAAAACCTTTGGGGGCCCTCCCTCCCCCTTTGACTGCCTCCTTTTGGGGGTTTGTCAACCGATTAGTGTAACCAGTTTGGCGGCGACGTCGCAGCCGCCGCTTGATTCTTGACTCCGATTCTTGTTTTGGCTTTCATAAAAACACTTTGGCCAACTTTCTTGAGCTTCATTCGCGTCTCAAGCGCGTTCGTTAACGTCTCGAGGTGTTCGTGTTCTGGCAAAATGAAAGTCACCTGGTTTCTAGTGTCGCCGCTGCTCTTCAGCTTGGTGTGGTCATTGCCCACGGTGGATAAGGAAGCAGAGCTGCCCAGTACGTTTGCCAGCGATGCGTCTCAGCTGATTGCTCTGCATTTGTTGAAGCATAACAAGGATATCGATGCCAATCAGGTGCACTCGCCTCTGGGAGTGGCCGCCATACTCGCTGTCCTAGCGGAGGCTTCGGAGGGCGAGACATATGCGGAGTTTAACAAAGTGTTTGGCTATCCCGAGGATCGACAAGCCCTGCGTGATGCCTATAAGCGTTTACTGGGCAACTATCAAAACCGGGAGGCAGCAGTGGCCTTGCCCTCGTTCCAGACCTGGCTGTATATCTACCGTAATAACAGCGCTCGCGAGGATTACAAGCAGCTGCTGCAGCAGCACTACTTCGTAGAAGTGAAGGACATCAACCGGCAGGAGTACGACTGGAGTGAGCCCAACACCTCGATCCAACTGGAGGGCAGTGATGAGGTCAGTGGCGACAGTACCACCGAACAGAGCAACAGCAAGGACGTCATTGGCTTCGAGACCCTGAAGCGCATCAATGTCGACGATGACACCTACGGAGAGGAGATTCTGCACAAGGAAGCCTCCAAGTTCGATCGCGAGGTGGATGACAAGCAGTATGTGGAAAAACCAGTTGCCCTGGCCGAGGCAGAGCAATTGCTTAAGGAGCAACAGCTTACCACAGAATCTGCGGAAGTGGCCAACACCGAAGCAGCAGTGGAAAAACAAGAAAAACCAGCTGAAGCTGCCTTGATGGCTGAGGAAAATCTAACCGTTAAGCAGCAGAACAAGCGCGAAGAGAATCCCCAGGCCAATGTGGAGGAAAACGAGACGGTGCAGGCAGATGAGAAGCTAAGCAAGCAGATAGTTAGTGCTCCCATGAGCCATGCCGGTGAACCCGAAAAGGTGCGCCTGCCGCTGCAGAAACTGGAAAATGCTGTCAAGACAGTGGCCAAGGAGGGAGCTGATGAGATAATGCTGGCGCTGGAATCGCATCTGGGAGCGGTTAGCCGGGTAAGTTCACCAGTAACTCCACTTGGAACCATCTTATTTACTTGTCCTCTCCAATTCAAGTTCTATGGCGCACGCAGCCTGTTCCGTCAGGATGATATTGCCTCTGCCTTGAGTGCCAACTCAATCACAGGTCGCTCTGTGGGCTCCAAGTCCAAGATGTTGCTCTTCAATGGCCTCTACTATCGCGGTAGCTGGGCTCAGCCCTTCCATCAGCTGCGCGACGGCAGCGATGAGTTCTTCTTCATGACCAACGAAGATGCCATGAAGGCACCCATGATGCATGCCAAGGGTCAGTTCCGTGTGGCGGACTTACCCCAGCTCAAGGCTCGTGTGCTGTCCCTGCCCTATGAGAATGCCAAGTACGGACTGTGCATTGTGCTGCCCAATGAGACGGAGGGTCTGAGTGAGGTGATTGCACAGCTCCAGCCGAGCGACTTCAAGTATGCCCATGAGCAGGCCGAACTGAAGCAGTTGCACGTGTCACTGCCCAAGTTCCAGGTGGAGGAGACTTCGCGCTCGGAGGCCATGCTCAAGCAGTTGGGGCTGAGGCGTCTGTTTTCGCGCACCGAAGCCCAGCTGAGTCTGCTCTCCGATGATGAGGACGTACATGTGGATGAGATAGTGCAGTTTGTTAATGTGCGCGTGGATGAGGGCGGCAGCAGTGCCAATGCCCTGTCCGCGGCCACAATGCAGCAGGCGCGCTCACCGCTTGTCATGGCCACCGAGCTGCCTGTGCCGGAGCCGGAGCCCGAGCCAGGTGTAGAGCGTTTCGAGGTGAATCGTCCGTTTGCCTACTTCATCATGGACTGCGAGAATCGTTTTGTTCTGGCCTCTGGCAAGGTTTATGCTCCTGAAATTAAAGATGACTTGCCACCCGTCTCCATTGAAATAGAGCTGGAGCAGGCATAACACTCGACTAGCTAGTTTTTAAGTTTCACTACGAATTTTCACCGATCCATAAGCAATAAAACATGTTAAATTCATTTCCTAAATCGAAGAGTGTGTGCCAGGATGATTCGACCACGATTGCCGAAACGCGTAGGAGAAAACCTGAGCCAATAAATGTCAGGAAAGACGGCTGAACAACACCACAATTATACAACGAAAAAGGGCCAAAAAACAAATCTAAACGAAAAATATTCTAAAGTCCCCAAGCAAATGAGAGAAGCTCGGTATTGACACTCAATGGCTGATGTATCTATATTTCAACGTTTCCCAGCCACTTGAACGGGCCCATCCACGTCCATTTGCTGCGCAATCAAAACAACAATTAATTCGCTCACTCACAACCCTCGGGATTCAATTGTCTGTCCGTAATGTGAAATGTATCTGGCGGCGGGCATCGCTAATTTCCGTGCTGCAAATTTGTCATTGCATTTGTGATCCGAGCAGGGAGGGGGGATGGTCTGTTGCCGTGTGTCTGGGAGTTTCATCAATTCTCAGGCCACTCGAGCGGAAGGCGCATCCGCCACGTGCCCCTTTTTCGGCGGAACCAAAGCGGACAGATAACTTTTCGAGTGGTCAATGGGCCACAATTAAAAATCTCATTAGAATTCCTGATGTCTTAGTTCAGGTCTGGGACAGGAAGCGCCAGCCCCTGTACTGTGCTGCTGCCCATCCTCAGCCTGTCCTCTCCTCGCACAAAGGCAAAATGCGTAGGGTAAAACACAACACGGAGAAAATGTGTCTGGAGACGTTGGAAGAGCAAAAGCGAATCTCTGGCGCCGGCCTGGCGGGCGCCAAAAAGCAGAGGTAAAAACAGGAGTAAATGCGTGCCATGATTATAGTGATGACGACTTCCATTCATCCCTCCATCCCCTTAAGTGTAGCAGCAGTGTCGTCGTCGTCGACGCCAGCCACGTAGACGGCCACACAGACGATGATGTTTCATCTTTTCCACATGAAAACTCACGTAACAAAAATTATGATAATCATAACTTTTTCTTTTGCTCCTTCGCAAGCTGGGGTCCTTGTTTTGCTGGCCACTGGACGACAAAGGAATCGTCGCTGGCGAAGGTATGTTGCATGTATTATGAACCAAGCTGGCGTCTAGTTTTTGCTGTCTAGTTGTATACCCTTGCGAAGGGTAAGGTAGTTTCTTTGAGATGTTTGTAACGCCAGAGCTCACTGGAACATTTCAGGTCTTAAGCCATATTAATAAATTGGGATGTATATGCTTATTTAAACTGGAAAAAGTCAGTACTCCAATAGAGGGCAAACAATTAAATTAGTCTATGGCTGCTCGGATCACCCGTTACCATTTTTCCAAATCTTTGGTACATGCGTCATTATACCAGAGTCAGGTGAACTTTAAGTACCTGAAACCGATATTCAACTGGCGCTTAGTTTGTTCTTGCCCACCTAAAAGCGGAACTGATTTCTGGCAGACTTATTGGTAGCATCAACTGCTTATTATGCTTTTGCTTACCTTTTTTTAGGATGCCTAATCTGATGACGTTGCTTTTAATTCGCTCTTGTTGTTCGTCCCTTCAATCGAATCACTAGAGATCAGAGAGGTATACTGTTTCAAGCTTTCGTTCTAAGGGTTTTATTTCAACAGAAACTTTGGAAGCAGATGATTTTCCTATTTCTGGTACCTCTATTTCATTTGAGATAAGCGAGCGGTTTGACAACATATATTCCTTTAGACATCGCGGAAGGTACGCAGACGCTGACAACATTGTCAGTGCTAGAATTGTTTCAAAATCAGTTCCGGCCAAATGCAGAGGACAGAAAAATGTGGCTATCTCTCCGCTCTCAGCCGCTGGAAAATGTAATTAACATCAATTAAAAGAGACGTTTCAAGTTGAGCTGATTCAAAGATTTAAGATAGAAACTACATTTAAATCGCCTCTCTATCTGGAGTTCTGAGTTCTTTTTATGCCCTGTACCCATTAAAAATGGGTAAAGGGGATAATGAATGTGCAAATGTATGTAACAGGGAGAAGGAAACATCTCCGACCCTATAAAGTATATATATTCTTGATCAGCATCAATAGCCGAATCGATTTAGCCATGTCCGTCTGTCCGTCCGTCCGTCTGTCCGTCTGTCTGTATGAACGCGTCGATCTCAGAGATGGTAAGAGATAGAGGTTTGACATGTATGGGACAAATACTTCTTTTATCTGTACGCAGATCAAGTTTGTTTCAAATTTTGGCCACGCCCCCTCCCGCCCCCGCAATTTGGAAAAAACGTTATATCTCCCACAGTTTTGAAGATAGACGATTCGTACTTTCTAGAGATAGTTAGTAATTAGCAAAAATAAATCGATTTGCCGAAGAAATGATAAAAAATCGGATGAACGGTTCAGAAATTATGAGCAAAAAAGCGAACAAAGCCCCCCGCCACCACCCCACCCACCCTAAAAAAAATGTTGCATAGTTTTCGGATGGTCACCGGATGGAGCCGACTTTAGCTTACGCTCTCGTTGTCAATTGTACAGGGTATATTGAAGTCGGGCTACTCGACTGCAACGGTCTTACTTGTTTGACCAT
Organism: Lordiphosa stackelbergi; assembly: GCA_018904235.1. Lineage (NCBI taxonomy): Eukaryota > Metazoa > Arthropoda > Insecta > Diptera > Drosophilidae > Lordiphosa > Lordiphosa stackelbergi. The sequence continues at coordinate 41,806 of JAEIFU010000405.1, forward strand.
AAGTTTGAGTGAAGTGTCTACATGTCATTAAAGCTTAGTATACACCTCTACAAAGGAACTGCCAAATCAAAAAATTCCATATTTAAATCACACACAAAACTTTTGACACCAAAGGCCATTGATTTGTAAGTTATTTTTATATGGAGTTTTTTGTTTTGGCAATTGCTTTGTTGAGGCTAAGTTTTAATGACAAGTAAACCCTACACTCAAATTAATGGTCAAAAAAGAACTCAGAAAGCAATAGCTGAGTAATATCTGTTCAAATTGTGTTTCCATCAGGGACTTAATCCCAAAAAATATTGGTTTCGGTTACGGTTACGGTTATTAAAAGTAAATTGTTTCGGTTACGGTTATCTGTTTTTATTTCGGTCAGGTCGCGATTTGGTTACAAAATAGTCGTTTCGGTTACCGGTCTCAAACAGGTTAAATATACATTTTAATTTAAAAGAAAATTACATTGTTTGATCTGATTTATATCTAAAACTATTCATTATCAATTTTACACTAGAAAATAGTCGTTTAACCCTTATGTGCATGGAACTGATAATAAATAGTACCTTCGATAATTCATACGGTTCTGGGTATTTATAAGAATTTTTCCCACCATTTGAGTATATCGGTTATCCAAAACTCATTTAAATGGGTTCTTAGCGACCACTTTTTGTCAAAGTTATGCAGTTGGCTGGCTCGAGGTCAGTGAAGAGTTATTATTCAATACAATCAACACAAATCAACAGAGATTAATAAAAACATTTAGATAGAGAGTTTGTTCCTTTTAGGGATAGTTAGAGATTAGCATTAAGTACATATATGTGTAATGATAAATAAAAACGAGAAAGGCAAAGCTAACTTCGTCTGTACCGAAGTTTTGATACACTTGAAATAGCTTGTCTCACCACCACAACCAACACCGCATTTCATTCATTAAAGAGAGGAAGAGAGAAACTTAGAGATGAGCGCAGCAGCAGCACTGCAGCTCCTACTCTACGTACAGAGTATATTATAGTCGGGCTTGACCGACTCTCTCACTTGTTTAAACAGAAAATCGATAAACTATCGGTATCGTAAGCTCACATTTAATTTTTGATTTTAGCAAGCTCATTTGTTCTAAGTTCGCCACCATGATACAACTATATAAGGTATGGCATTCAGAGAGAGAGAGAGAGAGAATAGTCCCGAAAAGAGAGCTCCCTCAGTGAGCACCTTACCTTATATAGTTGTATCATGTTCGCCACTGTGCGAAAATTTATGCATTTACAAGTGATTTTCTATTGATGCACACTTTCCTTAGCGGTGACTTGGACTTGGTGGATTAGTGCAAATGAATTTTCGAAATTCCACAGACTATAATCAAATAATACAAATATTTTTTGTCTCATAATATTTTAACAACCGAAATGGAACTGGTTCGTAGTGCAGATACATTTATGGTTGTCAGATCTGAATCCTGCTGAATGCTGCAAAGAACCGGTCCAACCGGACCGTAAGCCTAACCTTTGAAACTTATGACATGCCCAACCGGACAACATCATTTATTCGTCTGAATGGAACAACGCCGTTCTTAAAAGAAATATTAATTTTTAGATCAAAATGCTGCTTGTTCCGGGAAGGAAAACAATGCAATTTAATAATTCAATAATTCATTATTACAAGTAGGTTCAACCACTAATTTCAAAGATCTGACTGATTAAGGCCCTCTTCTGGTCTAGAGGGCTAAATTTTACATGTTTTTTAAAAATTCGTGGAAAGAAATCGGGAAGAGAGTTTGTAATTCTGTTTTTTTGTATTTGGTTGTACAATTTATTATAAAAAATACAAAATTAAAAATTTGTGAATGCTGTTCAAAAAGTTCTCGGGATCCAAAGTAGGCTCTTCCAAAAAAAAAGATGTGTCGATGAAGCCCACGTTTCCGGGAGTTACAATTATTGGAAAGCAAAACTGAAGATGGGAAGTTAGTATGAATGCCTTTATCGTCCGTAGTAGAATTGTGAAAATAAAACTGAATTTGAAAAAATTGCGGCCTTTCAAAAACGGAAAATCGATTTTTGACCATAGTAAAAACTTTTTTTCTTAAAGATTGAGGTAGGGACGATAGCCACGTTAATTTTGCGTCCATAAAGCCCTATATCATTAAAATCGGTTCGGTAGAACTTGAGAAAACTTGGACACCATTTTGAAAAAATGCGTTCAAAGTTTAAAGTAAAGTGGAAATTACTTGTATTTGTGAACACATTGGTCGTCAAAAAAGGCTATATCTTCTAAAGTATTTCGAATTTTGAAAAATCCTTTTGGTATAATATTTTTGAATATCTAAGCTAAAAAATAAAAATAATAAAAAAAAAATTAAATTAAAAAATTTTTAGACCAGAAGAGGGCCTTAAAGAATCCAAAAAGCTTGGTAAGTAAAAAGCGCCCTTCTCCAAAAAATCATGCCGGGTCACTGATTATTTTACGGTTTCGTTCAAGTTCACCGACAAACCCAAATACCTTACGTTCCATAAGCTAAATAAAAAGAGCTCCGGACTACGCCTTCTGAAGGTAATGTATATTTGTAAAGATTTGCATACGAATGGGCCAAGCCGCAAAACTTCAACCTAATTTTGGATCAAGCTTTTTACTTCGTTTTTTTTTACGTTTGTCTAGTTGTAAAAAAACGTATTCTACTGCAGTTTTGTTTCCTTTATAAGCAGAGAATATTAATATACACATATTCTTTACCTGATTTGGATACCTGTGTTACTTTTTTGTGTCCCAAACACGTAAAGTGACTTACGAAAAAGGTTACTGAGCTGGCCGCAGTTTATTAAACAAAAATTTAGACTTCTTTTATTTTATTTGTAATACACATTCAAATACCCATTAGGGTATATTATCTTCGGCTTGCTCAAGTTAACTTTCCGCCATGATTTTTTTTATGAAGTCTTGCATATAAATCAATGTTGCCTGATATGCAGAAGAGCAGAAAAAGGTATAAAAGATTTATGGCCTTCTCCCCGCACGTTTAAATATTGTTTAACATAATTTTGCGCAAAAGTTGCGGGAGGAATAAAACTCTTTGAATAGAGACTCAGGAGTCAGCGCCACCCACTGAACTGGATGGTTAACATGAACAAACAAAGTGGCCATAAATCCATCCAATTGCATCAAAGACAAACATTCTCCTGATCCAGCCGCTGGATGATTTCAACACAAAAGACGTCACGCCAAGTCGGAGGGATTTATGGCATTGCTTCAAGTCTAATTACAAGTTAGGTTCGTCGAATTAAGAAAAACATTGGGGCTAGCCCCAGCAACAAGTGTGGGAAATTGCGCCAGCTGCTTTCGGGGAAAATCTAAAACGGAACCAGAAAATGCCCCCTTCGTCTCCCGACACGATGACGTTGACATTTGGGGCGTGAAATCGTGCGAGTGGAAAACACATGTGGACAACAACTGGTGTACAAATGCTTAACTTTATGCTATGACAATGACAACAAGCCAAGACCAATCTTTAGAAATCCGCAAAGACTTCCTCATGACGCACGGTTCGCGCTTTGGCCTTAGGTCTACCCTCGGCGACCTTATCAAAATTGGATGTGTCCTCCGAATGGGAGATCTTGGGCGAATAGGGGGCAAAAATCGTTTGATTAAGCAAAGGAATCCAGTCGATCTCCTTGAACCATTCATGTTCCTTGATGTCCTTGTTGCCATTGATCAAATTTCCATAGCTATAAAAGAAAAAAAATATGCAAAGTTGATTTTCTGGAAACCCCTTCGAACTCAACACTTGCCGTTTTGAAAGATCCACCTGCAGTAAATGATCCACCAGATGACGCAACGAACCACTAAAGGAGCTGGGCATTTTGTAGTCAGCCTCGCAGATTTTGTTGTACATGCTCATGACATCGCGATTGTGGGTGGAGAAGGGCGAGTGTCCGGCTACAAATTCATAGATTAAAACACCAAAGGCCCACCAGTCCACGCTGGTACCATACGGTTTCGATTGTATAATCTCGGGCGGCAGATATTCCGGTGTGCCGCACAGGGTCATGGTACGCGTATCGACTTTCTGTACGAAGGAGGAAAGATGGTGATGGTTATTGCGGGAAAGTTGATTAGAAAACAAGTAAGCAGTTGAATGGACAGTTCCATAGAACTTGCAGTGGCATTTAAGCAGATGGCGAAGCAGGTTTTAACAAGAATCTGTCATTAAAATTCCCAACTGATTCTAACACTTTGCTTATAGAGTAGGTTAGATTTGTGAGCAATTGTAATGCATCCTCGTTTTTGATAAATTCATGGATTTCTGATCAATGCGTTACTCAATACAGAGACATTGTTCCAAGAACGAATTGGGATTGGCTTAAGAAATTGATTAGCTGAAACCGATACCATTTCGTACTTGTTTAATGTAGTGTCTATTTGTTTCAAGAATTTATTGGAGTGGTCTTTGTCTTTTATTAGCTTTCAACGAAGAATCTTTCGTACATATTTTAAGTATGCAAATTCTTGTTTAAAGAGTTCATCGGGATGATTTAAGATAATCCTAAATCCAAAGAATTTTTTCCTTGAATCAAGTATTTTTATACTTGCTGCAGAAGTTACACCGCTTACGCTTGATTCGAAGTACAAAATTCTTGATTTTTTGATGAAGTCTGACCCGGCAGATAATGTGACATCTTTTTACCCAAATTTCCACCATCAAACCCACCTTTGCAAACCCAAAATCGGTGACTTTCAGGTAACCATTTTTGTCAATCATAATATTCTCGGGTTTCAAGTCGCGATAGAGCAAACTACAATGATGCAGATACTCCAGAGCCAAGAACACTTGGGCCGCATAGAAGCGCGCCTGTTTCTCACTGAACTTCCGTACCCTGCAACGGCCACGAATTTACTCACTAGACCATATCTTTCTAATACATACGCACTTGCGGTGATAGGTGAACAGCTCTCCTCCAGGTATCAAAGGCAGAATGAGGAACAAGCTTTCATTATCCTTGAATGAGGCGATTAGATTGACCGTAAATGGAAATTGTATGGAGAACAGCACCTTCTTCTCGCTCATCACATGCGACACTTGCTTGGTCTTCACTATTTGATCCTTGCTCAGCTGTTTAGAGGCAAAGTACTGCCCCGTTGCCTTCTCCTTAACCAGATGCACCTTGCCAAACGACCCAGCGCCCAAAATAGCCTTGACATCATAGTTATCCAGCCCAATTGGGAGCGAGGGCGTGCTTAAGGTAAACCGCTTATTGAACTCCTCCCGCAATTTGTCCAGTATGAGTATATATTCAACCTTGGGGCTAAACATCTGCTGATCTGACTGCCCCATAGATTTCAGAATTTGTTTTCAACTAAAAGAAGTTCCGAATTTTCACTACAAAATTTGTTCAGCACATTTTACAAGGCAATTTAAAATCTGACTACTTTAACCCGAACTACGATGATGGACACTAAAAACAGGAGGACGAACATTTAAAAATTATTAAACAACTCGGGATGGCGATTTATTCTGGATTTCACTTTGGATTTGGCCTCGAAGTGTTCAAAGTTTGACAGATCCTCGATATTGGACACAGTTGGCACGTAGGGCGGGTTGATCTCCTGATTGAGCACAGCAAACCAATCGACGCCCTGAAACCAGGGATGGCTCTTGATCTCGATGGCTCCATCGTTGGAGTTACCCAAGCTACAAGCTATCAGTTAGGGTTCGCTCCTTTGAAGAACACAGTATGTCAAACTCACCGCTTTGAGGTATCAATCTGTACTAGACTCTCGACCAGAGTCTTCAGTTGTATGGTAAAATATGCGGGCACACGATACTCGCCCAAACAGATTTTCGAATACATCAGAATGACATCGCGATTGTGAGCCGAGAAGGGTGAACGTCCGGAGACAAACTCGTACAACAATATGCCAAAAGCCCACCAGTCCACGCTCTTGTTATACGGCTTCAGTTGGATGATCTCGGGTGCCAGATACTCGGGTGTACCGCACAGAGTGGAGGTGCGACCGTCTACACGCTGCAGAATGGAGAATAAAGAAGTTGAGAGAAAGAAATTAGTAGACCAATTTTGCACTTTGTTCAATTGTTTACAGTACTCTTAGGTTGCCTTGTGGCTCTTTATTGTTCAGTTGTTTACTCACTTTTTCTATTTTGCTCAGTTTTTTAGTTTTCTATTTCCAATGTTTGAGATCAAACCAAAAATTTTAGAAGCAAGTTGTAGAGCAACTGAACAACTGCACCAAAAAGGACTGTTGAAGACATGTGCTACTGAACAATAAAGAGCAATTCAAGACTTGCTTAGTTTAATAAGTAACTGAACAAATAAAAACAATTGAAGACCTTTTAGTAAAGTGAGCAACTGAACAATGGAGAGTAATTCAAGATTTACTTAGTTTTGTGAGCAACTGAACCAAAAAGAGTAATTAAAGAATTGATTAGTTAAGTGAGCAATTGAACAAAAAGGAGTAATTAAAGACTTGTTTAGAGTGAACAACTGAACATGTGACCAAAAAAGAGCATTTGAAGACGGGTTTTGTTAAGTGAGCAACTGAACAAAAAAGAGTAATTGTAAGACTTGTTGAGTTGAGCGGGGAACTATTATAATTGTGATGTTGTTCAATTTAGTGAGCAACGGAACAAATTAGAGCAATTAGAGCAAAGCAAAGTTGAACAAATAAAAGTAATTGAAGAATTGTAAAATTAAGTGAGCAACTGAACAAAACAGAGCAATCAGTTTACTGAACCGTTTACAAAGCAACTGATCATCTGAACAATAAAGAGTGGAATGGAATGGAAGACTGACTGAGCAAAGTGAGCAACAGAACAACTGACCACAAAAAGGAATGGACTTCATATTTTGTTAAGTGAGCAACTCATTTTTCGTCCACTTACTCATTTTATATTGACTTACATTTACCCCTTATTTTTCACTTACTCATGAACAGACCAACACGAATAAGAAGTGCTCACCTTTGTGAAACCAAAATCGGTTAGCTTGATATATCCTTTCGAGTCGAGTAGTATATTCTCGGGCTTGAGATCACGATACATGAGATTCATCCGATGCATATACTCCAGTGCCAGCAGCACTTGCGTGGCATAGAAACGCGCCTGCTTCTCATTAAATTTTCGCACTCTTGGGCATAGGAGAACGACTGTCACTCAACAATTAACGACCAAACCACAGTCCATAAACTACTCACTTTCGATGATAGCTAAAGAGTTCCCCACCATTGACAAAGGGCAATATAAGGTACAAGTAGTCGAAATCCTTGGACGAGTCCACCAAATGTACCAAAAACGGAAATCGAGCAGCATTCAGTACCGTCTTCTCGTTATGCACATGCGTCACCTGCTTGAGACGCACCAGGTCCTCCTTGCTCATCATTTTGGCGGCATAATAGTTCTTGCCCGCCCTCTCCTTAACCAGCAACTGCGGAGCACAAGGAATGTAGGGGCTTCTCGCAGTGGCACTGCCTACTCACCACAGTACCAAAGCTGCCATTGCCGAGAACAGCGCGCTGGGTGTAGTTCTCCAAGTTGGTGTACGGCGACTGCGATTGCTGGGACCAGCGCTCATCAAAATCCTTGCTCAGAGAGTCGAGTATGGCGCCGTAGTCTTCCTTCGAATTGAAAAAGGTCTGCGGTTGCAGAGAGCTCATAATCAGCAGCAGAATCATTCGCACATTTTCCACCGTGCCAGGGACAGAGACGAGAGACACACGCGGAACGGGTAATACAAAACAAAAAGATAAGTGGCAATTCGATAAATAGAGAATTTGGAATTTCATGTAACTAGAAAATCAAAACCTACCCTTTGGGCTTTCAATTAGCTGGGCGCGGTCCAAGGTATGACAAATTTGCCGAGTCCAAGTGAAACGGCAATTTCCGGTGCCCACACACACATGTCCCGTTGTCGACTTCTCGACATGTCCCGGCCCGGCCGCAAAAGTAAGAAAAATTGCAAAACGTCCACTTGATAAATGATGCTAACCAAGATTACATAAGTTGGTAATTTTCTAGTACATTTATTTCTACATGTCAGCCAGTCAGTTGGAGCAAACCGCACGGACTTGCCTCTCAGGCATTCCGAGTGCCACTGATGTTGATGGACATGTGTTGGGATGCTGCTGATAGTTGTGAGCAGGAGCAGACGGCCGGACCCGGATGCTCCAGTTGTTGCATGCTCTTAAGGTAACTGTCGACCGAACCGTTTATTGGCCATTGTCGGTCCAGTGTCCAGGCTGTCGCTTTTGTACCTAAATTGACAATTAATCATTATCTTTCAACATTTGCACAAGTCCTAAAGCCTGCGGCAGGGACATTTTCAGATGGCTTTGCTTTGGCCATGTGAAAATGGCTTTCTAAATATGTTCAGAGTTCTGGCCTAATGTGATGGCATTTATTTTGGAAAACTTCATTATTGATTGGGCTGAGTTTAGATTGGAGACAGTGAAAGGTTAAAGGGGAATCGGTTTGGGTATGGACCAATCTTAATCTTGTCCAACTGGGCAAGGACTTGTCAAACAGATGAATAAAACGAGGTACTTAATATTAATTGAAATTGTTCAAGTATCAAAATGGCTTATTTAGATGATATATTTAATAAGAAGAAAATTTTCGATCAGATTACGATTACTTTAGATTGAAAACATTTTTCGCGACTTCGCCGTAGACCATATAAGAAGTCAATAGTAAGCACATTATCGTACTCGGAAGTCACACTTTTTGTTTTAAACTTTGTCATGAACTCAATTTTGTTTCTCGTCATTCCTCACATACTACCAAATCCATTGTTTGATATTCTCTCGTACTTGATTCCACTTAAAACAAGTACGAAAGGATGGAAACAATCTTTAAAGTATTGTCCATTTCAATCCGAATAAGCTCATTTCTCTCCCGAGCGAAAGACGGGATCAAGCCAATCCTCTCGTACTTAATTTGACAAAATCCGGGACTTACCTCTGACATCGGCCTTAACTGTGCTGGATACCTATAGTCGACCGTTTGATTAACAAAGACAAATTGGGATGAGTAAAATTCTTCCAAGTCACTATCAAATCCTTCCAGTACTATTCATTGCACTTAAATCTATTACAAAGCCAAGTAAATAACCGAGGAATAATCGAGGAGTTAATCGCTGTAGAGGAGAACACACATGATCTAAAATTAAGCCCAAAATATTCCCCGACTTTCTAAAACTAAGTACGAGAGGTTTGACTTGAGTACACTGAGAACAAAATCAAGAATTTTCGTGCTTAAATCACTTACACTGACTTGAGTACACTGAGAACAAAAGATTTTCCAGTTTCAAAACTTCAATAAGCCAAAAACTCTTCATATAAGTACGGAATTTCTTGATTCAAGGGCGTTTTTATAAAATCCTAAATTCTTGAACGTTTTGGATAGATTGGATTTTGGATTTTAGAGCTCAAAATAAGCATTATCTAGACTTGCTTACTTAAAGTAAGAGCTCATTTTTATATCAAGAACAAAATGATCTTAAACAAAATTTTTATTCCTTGAATCTAGAGCTTTTATTTCTATTTTTAGTTTTTAACGGTCAATTTCAAAGAAGCAAAAAGTACAATTCGTGCTCAAAGTAAAAATTTTCAAGAACCAATTTACCAAATTCTAGACCGAAACAGTATAAAATCAAGAACGTTTTTTTAAGACCGAATCGTTCTGCTTTCTTTTGAGTGCACGGATTTTTAATTACGTATTAACTGTCTTACCGACTTAAGTCTGGGAAAGCTTGAAATTAGCTCTTTAGGCTTTTTTTGACATTACACTCGGGATTGTTTTTATCTTGTTAATTAAGCTCGTTTTGATCCCTCAGACGGATGCAATTTAGAAGGACAGACATTGACTTAAGATCGATATTCATACTTAATTTGAACCGATCCCGACCTTTAAAGTAACAGGGCAATGTAGATATGTGTGAGCATTTGTGGTCTTGAAAAGCAGTTTCTTAAGAACTTCGCTGTTTTGTTACCATGGAGATCCCTTAGCTGTGAATTGCGCTTAAGCATTGATCCGGACATGATTTTTCACTTGGTTGGACTTAAGGTTTTTCAACAATTACGATTTTTATCCTCTTTGGTTTTTTTCGCGATTTAATAAATCTTCAGTAATGGTTTATATACCTCACCTATCACAAAGTCTGTAACTAAATTCGTTTTACACTCCGTGAACTTAACTAAAAACCCTTTTGTACGTAATTGCACTTAACTAAAATTGTTGAGTACGCACGAGTGCTGAACACAAAAAAGTTCGGTACTTATTTTTATCGGTCGGTACGTTACAACGCTGTACCGTACTAGCTTTTTTCGGTCGGTGCATTACAAATTATTTGCCATACTTGTGATTTCGTACAGTGCGAAACGAAAAATGTACTTTTCTGAGTACGGTACTTGGTTTTGTTCAGTACTTTTTGTGTACTAAACATAAGTACGGCACTTTGTACGGTACTTTGAGAACCCTGCTTTAAACTCATTTTAACCCAACGCAACAAGCAACTCTACAATGGAGACTGGTCGCTGTTTTTAAAAAACCTTCCGGCTATATCTTTAATAGACTTGAACCATCGACTGCAATTCAGTTGCTAACTCCTCATGTCGGAATTGCTAACTTCAGTACCGCTCAGTAATGAATCAAAGCTGAATCAGCCCTGATTTGGAAGAGTTAGTACTGAAATCATGGATGCCATTACAAGCTTTTCAGTCATGAATTAAACACAGACAGGGGCCTAACACTTCATGACCTGCGAAATTTTTAAGTATGGGTTTCAGCACTGAATACATGCTTAAGTTTCATGGTTAGTACTGAAAGTAGTCAAAAACAAGAGCAATTCCAACTTCTCGGCTCTAAGTAAGCACTGATAGATGCAGTACAAGGTCATATCACTGCTGGGCTATAACTTTCAAGGCATCATTAGTGCAAAAAACTCACAAAACAAAGAACCCCTAAGTTGATAGATAAATTTTTGTATGTGTGTGTACCCGTTTAGTCTGACTGTATAAGTAAGAGAGATTTTCTCTCCCTGTTTCGAATTTGCTCTCGGTTACTACTTGCTCTGTCACTTTGACATTGGAACTCCGTACTTAGTTCAATCTCAAGTCAGGATTACATTTGATTTTCAAGTTCAGTCCCTTTCCTACCGTTGCTCCTCTGCAAATGGCAATGTTTGACTGAAATAATTCAATCAGTTTGTACATGAGTAAGGGACTTCTTATAAGAAGACAGATTGTATTTGTTTTTACGTTTTCGTTACCAAATAGCATTTCAATTTAAACTTTGCATTCGAAAATATATTTTATAGATGAATTTTTTGAAATTTTTAAAACTTTTTTGGATATGTTCCCTATTCCGGCATGTGCTTAGAAGCAGACCGGCACTCTGACTAGTTGTTCGTTTAAATTCAATAGTAGCCCTCGTTGTCAGTTTTAATGGAATATGAAGTCATTCTCTTGGTCAACTTCTTCTGAATCTAAATATTTGCCCCTCTCTTCATTGATATTCAAATAAAGTAGCTGTCAGTATTCTCTTTACGTTCAGCTTGCCCTAAAGTAGGCTACACATATGCATGTACTCGATGTAATTTAGTTAAAATAATACAAATCGTCACGTACTTAGCATAAGACTCTTCTTCCAAATTTCAGTTTTCACTTGCACTCTCGGCCACTAAATTAGAAATCGTGCAAAAACTAAACAATTTCACTTAGTCCCCGTCCGGCCCAAAGCTTGGCTCATTTAACTTACAGAAAACCCTCTGCCAACACACAAGATAAACTCTAGTTGGCTAAGATATGTTAACGACTGCAATAAATAAGCGGATAATATCTGAAGCAAGCCACATAGGCCGTCCATAAAAACGCACATATCCAGGGAATTGGCGATGCGTTCGCTAAGCGGGCCAAGAGCAGATTAAGTCATACGCACACGTTTCTCGGCCGTTTCTTTTGGCTGATGCCTTGGCAACACTTAAAATTCATTTGTTGTATTAGACGACTCGCTCTCTGTGTGTGCGTCTGTTTGAGTGTGTGGCTAAGGACTTATGCAAAGTAATTGACGCCTCGATGAACTGTTGACACACATGGCATTTGTCTTGGCCAATATTTGGTTTAGTTATCAAAGCCATTTTTTGGGCTTAAGTAGGTGAAAGCCCCCGCATGCCCAGAATTCAATTATGCTGAAAGGTTTCAGTTGCCTCGGCCATTAGCCCTAATCTCTGCGCAATTGTGAATAAATCAAGGCACGCTTCTGCCTCTGCACGCTGACCGGAAAATGCATTCAATGTGCACAGTTCAATGGGTAGCAACAATGTCACCGTTCGTGTTCGTGTTCGTTGTGTGTGCAAAAGGTGTAACTAATCCGCAGGCCATGTGACTTTTGTCATGCGCCGATGTCAGTCGTCAACTCAACTCACCCCACCGCATCGACGACACCCGGAAAAAACCCTTTGCAAATGCCAACGGTTTTTCACTCAATTCCACCCCAAAAAAATATAAGCGCATATCAGGCCTTTTGGCTTTCCACCTTCCACCTTCAATCAACGACATCATGGTCTGCGGGACCACCCGCCATTGTTGTACATTGTCGGTTGTAATCCGTTGATTTGGCCATCGTCATCATCGTCGTCATCATCTCCACGGGTGGCAATGCCGACATTTTGCAGTTGGCTGCTTTCATCGATGTTTGAGGTAGTTTTTTTTTTCGTCCAACAAAATTAAACTATTCAATGAAATGAACAAAGTGAACGAAGATTCAGCCTTTGTCTACGATAAATGCAATTTTTGCCAAATATTTGATGAATTAAAACTATTTAGAGATTTTTGTCACCTCTCCTGTCAAAGACATTAAAAGCAAGATTGACCCAAGTTGGAATATAGACCAGCTTAGACTGCATGCAGACCAACTTGATTTAAGCTTCCCTACTAGAGAATATAATAACTAGATTTTAGAGATTTTGAGATAGGTATAATGAAATTGCAATACTACCATTGCTCGAAGATTTATTTTTCGGCAACTGGCGCCTTTAAGTCGCACTAGCAATTGCCTCGCTGCGAAGTGAGGCACCAGCTGATCGCACAAGCAGTCAGCCCAACAGCAGTGCAGTAAGCGCGACGCAGGCTCGGCTTCAAGAAAAATGTTATTTTAAAACAGCGGTGTTGTTCTTTAGTTCGAAAATCAAAAAGGTCGTCAAAAAATTTCACGGTGTTCTTGTGGGATGCTTTTATTCCTTTTCCAAATGTACAAATTCCAGCCCTTGAATGTATGTAGTATATTTTAATTTCGTGCTCTGTTTTAACTCAGGTATTCTTGCACCAACATCATTTCGAAACCAAATTAAGTACGAAAATCGAGTTTAGATCCTTCTTGATTGGATAAGGATTTGTAATCATGTCGAGTTCTAATAACAAGCTATTCCAACAAATGAGATAATTACGGATACTTCCGATTTCGTTATCTGCGCAGAGACTATCGGGTATGTCACAGAAATGTCGTTTTCTTGCCACTTCCCAAATATATAGTAGCAAAAGTTTAGTTCGAAGTGCAATCGCTAATAAGAAAATCTCTAGAGATTTCCAAAACACACCTGTTTACAATGAGCTCCAGCAATGTTTGTAAATGTAAAATTGGCTGACAGCTCCTCCAACGGGGCCAAGCCAAGCTTCTCACAATCTCTTGGCGTGTGTGCCTTAAATTTTTAGCACAATAGAAAGGGACCTACAGCTTAACGCCGAATCCGAAAGGCAAAGTTTGAGAATTTTCTATTTCATGGCTAGATACTTCACAGCTGGCGCCAATAGCTATTCTTCTAAAGAAAGAAAATAACTTTTTTTATTAGATGTTCAGAGGCGGGATCGAACCCACGACCTCCCGCCCAGCAGTCCAGCACACTAACCACTGGGCCACAGACGGCCAACAATGTTTGGGTTTGACTAAAATTACCCTAAGAACTGTGAACGCACTTTGATTAAGACTTTGATTCAGTAAAATCGTAGCTAAAATCGTACCTGGAAAGAAAAACAAAATCCATTTCAGCTACAAGTTTTGTTGAATGCAGTTTAGATTGATGTAAGTTTAAAAAATATTAAGCCATATCGGAATTGAGAAATGTTGGTTGAAGTCAAGCAAGATATGTATTGAATAATTTTTTGCTCGAAATCGCAAGGAATTTCTTTTTCAAACGCTTATTTAAAATATTGAAAATAAAAAATAAAATACAAATAAATAAAAATCGCAATTACACGATAAATGGGTATAGGTGTAGAAAATACCAAAGCTGGGAACCATTGAGTGCAGGCACTAGCATAAAAAATATGGTACTTTTGAGATTTTATTGAAAATTTTTTTGTTTTGTTCGGCTTTTGTTCTTTTCTAGATTATTTTCTCTGATTATGAGATCAGGCTTTAAGCTCACTTTTGTACTGACCAATAGACCAAGATAAACTAATTTGAAATAGATTTTTGAGTTCAGAATTCCAAACTACAATACATATAAAAAATTGAGCCAAAAATGTTTGCATGTAGGTAGGTGAATACCATACCCAGATGGAGTATAATACCGATTTGGAGTCCGGGTACTCCCAATCGGGAGTAGAAATCAAATTTTTTAGGGACTTTTAATGGTTGGAATAGTTGTCACTACATCGAGTGTGTATTCTGACCGTTAATAAGGGAGAAGTGTTCCTGGCTCAGGTATAATCTCCGTTCGTGAGCGTGCCTAATCGTTTACTCGACATGCCTGGAGTAGAACATTCAGAAGAGTATAGAATAGCGAACCATTAACCGACTTGGATTCTACAAAATGGATTCTACTCCAGAAATTAAGTACAATTTGAATGTATTGCTCGAAATTATGATTAACAATGCATGAAATAGAGGAGTCTTTAATAAAAGTATAAGTGTTTTCTTGTATTTTGGCCCGCTGAGCATGAAAATCGACATGAATTGTTATTATATACTAACGGCCCAGGTACATGCTTTGCAACGCCTTCAACTGTAGAGAACCAATATCAGCCCATATAACCTACTTCCTACCGCCCTCCCACTCAAATCCCACCCACTTCCCACAAACTTCCCACCCACATCCCACCCTCTCCACACCTGCTTCCCACCCACTTCCCACCAAGTTCCCGGCCACTTCCGCCAACTTCCCCATTCCACCACCCACTTCCCACCGTTCCAGTGGACGGCCCACTTCCCGCCAATCAAATACGTTTTTGAAAAAATTGTCCGCCATATTGGATCCTCCGTTTTGATTTTATGAGTTTTGACTCCGATTCCGTAATCAGCGATCCCGAAAACCCCCAGTACAGACTTTCAGTCAAATCAAATATGATTTTCGACTTTTGAGATTTGGCACCACTGTTGTTGTTGTTGCATTTCTTCCAAACTCAAGTTTCGTGCCGACTGCTGCTTTCAAATGTTAAATAACTGAACGATTTTTTTTTAGGAAGATTTCAGCATAATAATTCCAATTATGTCATGTAACCAGTTCTCGGAAAAAAAAACATTAACAGCCATGCTCCCATTTTCGCTTTCTCAAAAATTTTAAGATTTCGTCGCTAAATCGCAAATGTAGTTGGCCGATATAAAACCGGCGACGTATGAGTCCGTGAATTGAAAAGTAAATGGGAAATGTCGCTGGAGATAAGAGCTGCCTTTCTATGAATCAATTTTTGTAATATTCTGTGACTACTTTAAATTGTTTTTGTGGACTCTCTTATACAATTTAAATTAAATTTTTGTCTTAAACAATTTTTTCCTAACCCTCTCAAAATTGCACAAGCAGCAAAATAACTTTTGACAACAACAAATTGCGATTTGGCTGGGGCGATAACCGATAAGTTTGTCGAGACAGCTGCTTCTGCCACGTGAATGTGCCGTTGGAATGAAACAGAATTGATAACAAAAAGTAGCGAATGTGGGAGCACTTATAATTATAATTATATTCAATTATAATTGAATTCGTTCGAATTTGTTGATATCGCAAATCGCAAAACTATGTGAAAGCCGGAGC
Source organism: Lordiphosa stackelbergi (assembly GCA_018904235.1). Lineage (NCBI taxonomy): Eukaryota > Metazoa > Arthropoda > Insecta > Diptera > Drosophilidae > Lordiphosa > Lordiphosa stackelbergi. Next base: position 57,822 of record JAEIFU010000405.1, read on the forward strand.
ACAGCTGTAATACATTTTTTCACTCAGCCCTGCACATATCAAAGACCGAGAGTAGAGTAGATCTGGTTGGTTACTGTTACCAATTTCCAATCAAACAAAGAAAAGCATGTTTTTTACTTCAACAACCTTTGACGCAGATAAGAGTTAACGGTTCGCTGTGTTTTATTCGCTCCCTAAGCTCAATGTTCAACGACAATGTCCATTTGCCTCTAACTGCCGTGTTTTCCTTCTGAGGTGTAAAGTATATTGTGGTCGACTATCTCTTAGCAATTTTGTAGTTTGAGCATAAAAACTTAGCATCCTGTGAAGAGAATATATCATGATTTTGTATTGAGCATTAAACGTTGTATTAATTTGGCCAGTTCTGAAGAAGGCAGCCTATTTTGTGGAGTCTATCGCATGCCTAAAATGTATTAATTGAGCACAGATAACGAACGAACCCAGGAACCCAGCTCTTGACCTGAAAAATGGGACTTACTGAAAATAGTAGAGATTCTCGCGATGAAGGAAATAGTTGTGCTCGCGAAATACTTAAGTCAGACCTTAAATACAATTAGCACTTTCTCTAACACCCAAGAGAGGTCACAATATTCCGACATCCATCTCAGGCCACTACCGACAGACTGTGTATGTATTCCCAAGGCAAAGTTCAGATTTTCAGATTTGTCAAATACGAAGTCCATGCCCTTACTTTATAAGGGTTGTCTCTGATCTGGCTAAGAATTTGACTGAAATTTATCAGGATTCATCCGAGCCTAAGGATGGACCTAGCTGTCTCGAAGCTAGTCTCTCTCGTCAGTCACATTAATGTCAAATGATCGTTTTATGAATTACAAAATAATGCTTGTTGCCTTTGTGGAATTTGTCATACCTTTTTTTTTGAGTGGATAGTTTGATCACCATAAATCTTACAACTAAATACTATTGACACATCCACATGGAACATAAATCAGTTGACATCAGGTTCCTCTTTTATTACATGCTGCTACATACCTATTCCATATATTCTAAACAAATTTCCAGCGCCTGGATGTATGCAATGCCAAATAATAAAACAATGGCTACAATTGCCACGAATTTGAAACATTTCGCCATAAATAAACATGAGCCGGTCCTCCATTCGTTGGGGATAGGAAATGCCAAATGCTGAACATTTTATTGAAATTCAATTAAAGTCGTATTTCAATAATTGGTCACGCATGGTGCGCATTTCCGTGTCCCGGACGATTTCTAAATGCTCGCTGGAAATTTATGAGTTTTCAATTTTTGGGCAATTGAAATGTTGCCACTTGGTCCGTTGTTTCGGTTTCGGGGGAAACGGAAATTGGTGCAGGAATCAGTTCAGGAGGAGAACTTCGATACGATGGTGCATTAGGCTGCAAGTTCTTATCAGTTTGCGGGCCCACCCTTGTCCACCCTTAGCCCGCGCCGCCCTCGGCACCCTCAGCGAGTGGCTCACGTTAAGTGTGCAAAATTTTTGCGTGATTTGTGCGAAATTTTCTCTGATAAAGTTGGAGCGCACGCGGAGAGGGTGGTTAGTTTTTGTTTGGCGTTCTTGTTGTTTAGGGTCATAAATTTTTTCCTACTTGTCATATCTGACTCTCTATTTAGCCACAGATCATTAAGTTTTGCACTGCAGGGCGAGGCATCAGATTTAAAGACTTCAGTGGAGAACATGTGTAGTCGTCCCCAGTGGATGGATGAATTTATCAGAATGTCAATTGGTTTGCAGCCTGTCATGGCTCTTTAGCTTCAAGTTGGCACCGCTTCCTCACTAATTAACGAGGCGTTGATGGAATATTTTGCAACATGAAAAAAAATCAATTTGAAGAACTGAAATTTATCAAAAGATCAAAATCTGTCAGCAAACGTGGGACCCAAAAGGAAGAGGAAAGTTTATGCGCTTAGACATTTATGATCGCTCAGCAATTCCTAAGTTCATTTGCGACTATTTCCATGCATAAATGTAAACTCGTAACCAAATTCCGCTGCATATGTAAGACAAGCTGCAAACTGCAAAAGGAAATAATCAGCCGGGGGAACGATCAAAGCCAGAAAAACATGACGCGAATGGCTATGCTTCTTTACGATCGCTTTCAGAAGTCCGCTGACTGCCAACATTTCTGCTAAGGCAAGGCATTTTATTTTGACAGGCGTGCGATTTGCACGCTTAATTGAGACAGGTGCATCGGGTGTGCTCGGGAGGGGGAGCCTAGTCTGACACTTGCACGGGAAGTGCGCCCAAAGTGCTACACATGTTCGTTGGTGTTGCACAAACTCGAAGATTTATCATCGGACCACGTGTGTCGCGGTGTCGCCCTCCGTTGCGTTTTTCACGGGAAAAGCGCGCGACGCACGCCAAATGCAAAATTAACAACCTAATTAATACCTAGGCAGGGCATTTGCGGGATCGGGATCCCTAGCCACCCACCCCAGCAGCTGTCTTTAAAGTGTTCCCGAAATAGTGCTACACGGGGAGAAAAGTAATACTGAAGTATTTCACCATAAGAAGGTTCCCTAATCCAGTAACCAATAGCCCTGATCCATTGTCGAATAGTTAACACTTGACACTTTTACCGATTTAGCAGTTTGAACATTGTTCATGCCGATCAGGAAGGAAGTCATAGGCTAAATCTCAGGTCTGTGAAAGCGGTTTAAAACGGTAAAGTGGTTCAGAAGTCATTCAAGCTATAAACTTAAAATTTGTACAGTAGGTAGATAAAATTAAGTTGGATATTTTACTAGATCAGGACTGGCTTTGAACCGGTATCGAACTGGTTTCGCTATTTTAGCTATGAACTTGAAACTTAGACAGTAGGTAGGTATTATGGAGTTGGATATTTTACTAGTTCAGGGTAGTATAGAGTTGGATATTTTTGAGGGCAAATATCGCTCCCAATCAGAGTAATATCTCAAAAGTTATTTAAGATAAAAATGAAAATAAAAATGGAGTTGGATATTTTAATAGTATAGTAGTTCGGAGCCATTTCTCAGAAGATATTTAAGCTATGAACTAAACACGTGATGATACTAAGAAGATAGGTGATTCACTGTGAGAGTTAGGCTGCCTTCACACTGTTCGACACATGAGACATGACGTCTAGTAGTCCTCCGTTTTATTAGGTTTCAAATTTGAATAGCTTGTCAAATTCATAGAATTTCATGGGGAAATAATTGCCTACTAGATTATCATGTGTCAAGTGTCGAACAGTGTGAAGGCAGCCTTACATATTATAAAGTTCTCAGAAACGATTTAGGCTCCAAACTGGAAACTTTATGTATGGATTCAAATGAAGTTATAAATGAAAATGTGTATTTTCCGAAACAAAATCTACCTCAAGAGAAAACTAGAACGAAGAATTGGAATACGAACGCGCTTGAAAAACAATTTATTCGTTCTTGAGTTTTCAATAATTTCGTTCATGGAATAGTTCTAGATAGGCAAGGGGAGTGAGGGAAAGATAACTTTGAGAGAATAGGGTAGGACGCACTCTCACGGAGAGAGAGAGAGCGCATGCGCAGTCTGTCGTTGTCAGCTATGAGCGCCGGGCCGTTAATTCATCTAATCTCTAGAGATCTCGAAAAAATCGTCGGTGCCACAGAACTTCGAGAGATTTCATTTTCTTATTAGAAAATCTAGTTAGAGCATTAGTTGTTCCAGTTAAAGTTCCATCTCTATAAACAGGGCTGAATCTCTAAGCAAAAAAAAATCGTCTTCTTTTAATTATGGGTTAAATTGATGTTTCAATGAATTTTTTGATTGTGTCAAATGTTTTATGATGCATTTTTAAATTATAATTTAAATTTAAGTCATATTCCCCATAAATAAAATTAAAAGTTTAAAAATTTGTTGGCGCCAAACATGTGGTATAACTGCCAGCCCTAATCCGCTGGCGGCCACCCAGATGGCGCCACAATCGCTAAACGGCGCCACTGATGTGGTTGGTTTAGATTAACATGAAAGACTTTGGTTGTTTTTCCTATTAATTATTGAAACGCAAATTTCAATGTTTAAACTAATTAAATAATTTATTCGTTTGATGCAATCTATAAATCCTAAAATTTTTGTGTGAATTTTGCGCAAAAGTAATCTATTAAAGGATTGTATAAAATAAATACAATGTTAAGCACTAAAGACTTCGTTCAAAAATTGCTTAGATTTCTACGAAACTTTGAAAAAATCAACTTGCTATTTTAAAAATTAAAAAATTGAATAAAGTTATCACACGGTCACTCCCCCGTTTTCTTCCAAAATAAAATGGCATCTGTTACATCAACCAAGACATCCTGATACCAATTTTTATGCATTATTATCCTCGAAAGTGTATGGAGTCAGTTCTTTTCAACAAGACGGTGCTGATTCTGGAACAAATATACTTTATGTGGTTGAAGATGTTTCCTTCTATGCGTTTACAAACATCTGGACATTTTTAATATACTCATAACAAGAGTATAAAAACCTGTGGATATTATTTCGATCGAACCTTTTAATAGCACCTTTGACTCATTGCAGCCCTACAAAGAAGCTATTCTTAATTCAAGACTTCAACATGTATAAAATTCGGCGTGGACTTCATGCTCAGTGAGCATTGCTCACTTTAGAAAAATTCAGTGAAAACCAGAGCGGGCAAACAAACGAAACGTTTAACGAACCGTTCGCGAAAGCTAAGAAACTGTTCATATGTTTTGTAGCTGTTACTATAGTCAGGGAAAATGAAACCACTAAGTTTATATTGCCGAAGAGCGCAAACGAAACGATTGGAATATTGTTGACAGCCGCACTGCCTTGGAACGTTTTGGAACGAAACGTATACTAAGAAATCGTTTGCGGAATGATCGGCTTTTAGTTCTACTTCAGCTGCTGAATTGAAAAAATAAAATAAAAGCAAACGAAAACAACAAAGCTGAGAGAAACAAAGAAGTAAGCAACAGAAAAAAAAACAACTAAGTGTATACAAATTGAGCAGCAAACGTTTCCGGAACTATTCGCGCTCGTTGCATATCGTTCCGATTCCCTTTGTCCGCAAATCAAGATAAGAGCATTTCGCTTTACGTTTAGTTTGCTTTCACGAACGCAAATTGAACAGAACTCATTTTTTTACAGTTACATTTTCTCTGGTTTTTTTAGTATTTCGCTCTGTGCAAAGAAAGAAACGAAACGATTCAGAAACGTTTCGTTTCGTTAGTTTGCCCGCTCTGGTGAAAACTCGTTATATTTACAAAAAGGTGTGAATGTCGTTAACACTCACGAGGCTTTGATGTGAAACATGATGCAAAATTTAGGGGATTAGTTAATCATTGAATATAAATTTGCAATTGGAATCTTTCAAAAAAAGAAGAGAACTACAAAGGGAGTTAAAGTACCAAATAACTCCCTGATAAGCACTGTTTATACACTGATAAGTAACAGTTTAGTCACTGTTTTATCTTTGTTTGGTCACTGCTTGGTCACTGTTTAGTCACTGTCAAGTCACTGTTTAGTCACTGTCTAATCACTGTTGAGTCACTGTTCAGTCACTGTTAAGTCACTGTCTAGTCCCTTTTTAGTCACTGTTTGTCACTGTTTTGTCACTGTTTAGTCACTGTTTAGTCACTGTTTAGTCACTGTTCAGTCACTGTTCAGTCACTGTTCAGTCACTGTTAAGTCACTGTTAGTCACTGTTTTGTTACTGTTTGGTCACTTTTAAGTCACTGTTCAGTCACTGTTTAGTCACTGTCTAATCACTTTTGTTCCACTGTTAAGTAACAGTTCAGTAACTGTTAAGTCACTGTATTGAAACTGTTAAATCACGGTTTGGTCACTGCTAAGTCACTGCTCAGTCACGGTTTATTCACGGTTTAATCACTGTTTAGTCACTGTTTTGTCACTGATCCCCTCTTTCCACCTCTTTCACTCTTCTTTCACAGCGTCACGTGACGCCGACATCAAATTTTACTCCTCCGAAAATCTTCCGTACTGAAATTAAAAATGTTTCACATCATAAACTGGTTAGGCAACAGCATTCTCATACCAGTTGCGCCTACCTTGAACACCGTGTCCAGACTTTATTTTTTTACCAATGACAAATAGAAGAGATTAAATTGTTATCTGGAAAGTAAAGATATACCTAAATATTTATACCTGTTCATACTGTTTATAGCTAAAGAACAGATTAATAAATTCAGGGTAAAAGTTTACTTTAGGAATCGTCAAATAGTCCTTGAAAAGACAACCAAATGTTTGAAAATACATTTTCGAATCAGCTTTGTTTGGGCGGTGCATCCCCCCCATTTCCTCTCAGTGTGTTGGCAATTACACCAAGCGAGTGTTCTTTTTATTTTTTGCTTTAATTGAACCGATGCTCCTTTTGCTTTTGTCTAACAAAAATATGCGAGCAACTGGGAACCGCAAACTAGGAGTAACTAACGGCCAGCGGGCGGCCGCTGTCAAAGTCAGCTGCTGCTAAAAATGCCAAATTGAGTGCCCATCCCCCGGACTCGAGACTCGGAGCTCGTTTTCCTATTGAAGGCGCTTGCGGTGGAGCTCTTCAGCTTTGGCCGGACGTTTATTGAACATTTTTACTTGCGGTTAGTCCCGCTGGCTGGATGAGTGGTGGCGGGAACTGGTGGCTGGCAGCCACTTTTATTAATTTTGGTGTGTGGGACGAGGGCGCGAGCTCGTCTCAATTTCACGGATGGCATTAAATGCAAATCGCTGCAAATGGGATTTCAAGAGGAGGCCAAGAAATTGGCCAAAAATGCGTTAAATGCAAATTGGATAAGATGTCGTGTCGACAAGAGCGTTGCATGTGGTTTGCCAGAAAAAAGAACAGATATCCTTGCGGATATCCTTCGGCTCGGCCTGAGATTCGTGCTCATTTCGAAACGAAAGCGGCGACAAACTTTAAAGTGGATTACGTTGCCGCGCATATCTCTCAACTGAGTTGAGTCCCTGCATCCAGCCAGCCCAGCGCTATCTCCTGCCTTATGTCCTTCGCGTGCGCTTCAGCCAAACATAAATCCGTGAGTTTTTGTGAGCAAAATTTATGGCTCTCGCGACACCCGGGGAAACTTTTGGCGGCGCAGGCATTGTTGTATTTATGACCGCGACATGACCTGCTCACATAAATGCCCGACTCCCGTTGCCGGCGCTGAGTGGGAGCTGAAAGTGTTGCCCGTACGTGAGCCGCAAACCTCAAAGTCTTGCGCGGAAATTGGATTTGCTTGGGAGCTAAGTGGGAATCTTAAATCTGCACGCCCGTCAATTTGTTTTTAATCGGAATTTATGTGACCTCGTCTAATGAGCAACTGAGGCTTTTGTCGCCGGCCCAAGAACAAGCCAAACAGGAGCAGTTCCTGGCAGCTTGCCCCAAATGGCAAATTGAAGTTAATTACGTGGAACAGAACTGAACTTTTGGACATCAACCCAACCGGATGCAGAGCGTCTGCTGGCCAGGATGTCAATTGTGATTCCTGCTTCGGCCTTTTTTTCTGGCCTCTTTTTGCTTATGACTGCAGAATCTTATTTGTGTTATTGTTTGCCTAACATCTCAATCGAAATGGTCAGCCATAATTGTTGTTATGTTAATGCCGAGAGGGGAACTGAGATGTGAGGGTTGATTGGGCTTGGTCAATGGCATTGATTTTTACTTTATGTATATATTTGCTATGCTACTTTGCATCAAAATGGCTGACCACTATTTTCGAAGTGTTCCCACTTACAATTTCGCTGTGAAATCCTCAAACAGAAACAGAATCAAAGTCTTTTTTGAATCGATGCTCTTTGTCCCAAAGCCATTAACTGCACACACTCCATCTCAAGACTGAGGGCGTGGTTATCTTACTCCTTTTTTTTTAACAATTCGCCACACTTTCTGGGCGACGATCTGCATCTGATCCAAGCGTCAACGCCCCCTCCTGATAGGTGTGACACATCCGTGTGATTGATGAAATGTTTGGCCATAAACCCAACTGAGCGGATGGGTTGAAGTAGAGGAAGCGCCGCCGGTTGGACCGCCAACTAATTTCCACATTTTTCACATTTACGAAGACAAATTGAGGTGCGAACTTGGGTCGAGGCAATAAAATTGTCGAATATCAAAACAGCAAAATCTTTGCAACAGTCGGCCATAAAAAAAGAGGTAAGGGAGTGGGCAGGGGGGGCTGGGGGACTTAGGGTTGACAACGAGGCTTCAACTCAACTCTGACAGTGGCAGGCATGCCAATTGTTTTTCGATTTCGATGCTTAAAAATTCAACAAATCCGTGAGAGTAAGAGAAAGGCGTCACATTATGTGCAGGAGGCGGACATTGGCTTGGGTTGGGTTACTATAAAAGTCAATATCTACAACAATAAATTTCGAACACACACACTCGGGGATTTCGATACAGTTACAGAACGTGGCGAATCGGTTTTCCATTTTTGTTTAGTTTTCCATTTCATTTCGTTTTATGCGCGGCTCGCCAAAAGTTGTCAACGACAAATTCGCCAGCCATAAACGCAACTCCCTCCACCTCCACCCCGCGCCGTCCCTGCCAAGACTTTTCAATAAAACTCAACACCAGCCCATCATTCCGATTAGCATAATGTTGTTGCTGCGCCTTGGTAACGACTGATCTGATTTTTCAGGCCCAGCAATCCTTACTTTCGATTTGTTACGATTTTATTTATTGCATTCGATTTTTTGTGGCTGGACCAGGGACATGGCTGCCCAAGTTAAACATAAAAAAAAAATCGAAATTACATTTTAAAAAGTTTTTGTTTTATTTGCTTATGGCTGAAAGTGTGTGTATGGCCAAAAGTTTTATGGCTAATTTATGCGCATGGGAAATTGAATTGGAAGCGAGGTGAAGTGGGGAGGGTGTTCGGAGTGACCACAACATCAACTGAACAGAGTTGATATATATATTTATAATTGCCTGACCTTGTTGTTCATTTCTTTTCCAATTTATATCGTTAATTATCTGAACTTTTAAGTTTCAATGTCTCTTCACAAGTGACCTTAAGACATACGCAAAATAAGCTGTTATTTACCAAAGGAAAATCGAACTTTGGCATTTAGTAAACCAGTTTGAGACAACGAATGCCATTTGATTGCCACAATTTGATTTTATTGTTTTTGTAATATTTTTAATTCTGGATAGGCAAAACATATCAAATCTGTTGAAAGTTAATCAGACATGTTGTCCATTCCACTACTTTTTGAAAAGTAAATCGAAGGCAATTCCGCTTGAATCGCGTGACTACTTTTGAGATGTCACTAGAGCAGGGGCCGGCACAACACTCACGGTCATTTTGGCGTTGCGTGTGCGTGTCTGTAATCACGCTCCTTTAGCACTTTTTTGTTGTTGCAAATGAGCACAGTATAAGCTCGTATACTGTGGGTGTCGACGTCGCTTCCGCAGAGTAGTGTTGTAAACACAGAAGATAGGCGGTGACACGATGCAACTAAAAAGATGAGGCGCTCAGCGAACTTTTAGAAGCAAGTGCTTTTGCTGAGAGCGCGGAGAGGGAGAGTGAGCGCGAGATCGAAGCCATCACATACACACAAATTTAGTATGTGTGTGTGCAGAACAAATCGAGAAGGCCAAGCTAACTTCGTCTTTTCCGAAGTTGTTATACCCTTGCAAATGTTTTAATACATCAGAGTTTAAGAACGCCAGTATTAAAACAAACGAGAGCGTAAGTTAAAGTCGGCTCTAACCGACTTCGATATACCCGTTACTCGTGAAAAAACATGTTTAACAGTGCTCCCGCATTCCTTAGTGTGACCATCCGTAAAAGTATGCAACATTTTTTAAGGGTGGGTGTGGTGGTAGCGGGGGGGGGGCTTGGTTCGCTTTTTTGCTCATAACTGGAGAACCGTTCATCCGATCTTTATCATTCTTTCGGCAAATCGATTCATTTTGCTAGTTACTAACTATCTCTAGAAGGTACGAATCGTCTATCTTTAAAACTGTAGGAGATATAAATTTTTTCCAAATTGCGGGGGCGGGTGGGGGTGTGGCCAAAATTTGAAACAAACTTGATCTGCGTGCAGATAAAAGAAGCATTTGTCCCATACATGTTAAACCTCTATCTCTTACTATCTCTGAGATCTAGGTGTTCATGTGCGAGACAGAGGCAAGTTGAGCCTGTGTCAAAAAATTCATAATTTGTAATTTAACAATATTAAATAAATAAATCATTGCAACAGTGTAAACAATAACAAAAGCTTTACAAATTTGAAGAAGGCAAGGCCATAACAACTTCATATTAAAGTTCAAAATAAATATAATATATTTATGAATTAAATTTTTACTTTCAGTATCTATACCCAGAATGAACACCCAGAAAAGCAACTAAAAGCTGTAATTAACGCGTTCTGAACATCAAAATTAATAAGCCATATTCTTGTATTTATATTTATACAATTAAAAAAGTGTATTACTAATTTTGCCCAGAAGGAACGCATAGAAGGAATCATCTCCGACCAAAAAAGTATATACGAACAGATCTCAGAGATGTAATAATAGGTTTAACTTTTATACGAAAAATTCTTATACTTGGATCAACTCGCTTATAGTTTCATATTTTGCCACTCCCCCCCCCCCCCCCAATTTTGAAAAACGTCATATCTCCCACAGTTTTGTAAGATTATCATTAGCAATATGTATCAATTTGCTGAAGAAATGATAAAGATCGGATGAGCGGTTCCCGCTATGAGCAAATAAGTGAATCACCCCCTCCCCCCCCCCCCCCACCCACGACCAACGCACAATCTTTAGAGAGAAAGAGAGAGAGAAAGAGAGAAGAGAGAGAGAGAGAGAGAGAGGGAGAGAAAGAAACTCAGAGATGAGCGCAGCAGCAGCTCTGCATTTATCTCTTACTCTAGGTACAGAGTATAAATATAGTCGGGCTTGACCGACTTTCTTACTTGTTTCTTATTAATGTTTATATAGAAAAAATAGCCAATAGATTATAATTAAACAATTTTTTATTTACGAACTTTTTATTTCGTGGTCGTGATTTATTTGAATTTTCCTCGCAGCTCCAGTATTAATTTTGGTATTGCGTAGGCCAAACAAAAATTTTTTTTATTATTTGCCGTGTTTGTCTTACAATTTGCTTGCAACAGCCAATTCGCAAACAAACAAATTTTCCGAGGGTGTTCCCACGTCATTAGCAAACGGCCTAAAATTATTGGTGCACAAAAAAAAAGGAAAATTATTTTAAAATACTTGAGCAAATTATTTTCCCGTGGACCGTAAATATTAACCTATCACCCATAAATGGTTGAAACGGATTGATGAAATTCGCTTGTAGATTTAAACGGATTACTTAAACTAGAATGTGTCAAAATACTCTGACTTTTTAAAAATTATTTTAAAAGGTTTTATCAGATGACAATGCAGGAGCTCGTCGTCCAATGCATTGGTCCACAATGGTCCCAAAGTCGATTTTTTTGGCATAAAGTCTAATTATAAAGATTTCTGCACGAAATTTGGCTTATACTCATATTTCGGGCCCCCAAGGCGACTTACAAATATTCGTTCACCTTAGACCATTATTTTATATAGCTGCCATATAAACGATCTGGCCGATTTTCACTAACTTTGTTGTTTTTTAAACTATTAAACTGAAATTCAGTTTATACACGTATATTAGGCTCCTAAGTTATCCTACCAAATTTGGTTCAATTTGACTATTATTTCATATAGCTGCCATATAAATGATCTGGCGGATATTCACTAACTTTGTTGTTTTTCTAACTATTGAGCTGTAATTCAGTTTATACACGTATTTTAGGCTCTCAAGGTGTCCTAACCAATTTTGTTCAACTTAGACTATTTTTTATAAATGGCTGCCATGTAACCGATCGGGACGACTAGCATGAATCCAGCTGATTTTGATGATGTAATAAATGCAATATTTACAGAAGCTAATCTTTTAACACAACTTTAATTAGGTATATATTTTTAATCATTAAATTTAGAATCTAAATGTAAACAGTATTTATTCTCAATATCGGATCTATCCGAATCGGTATCAACAGTATTATCTTCATCACAAAGAGGGTCCATACTACAACTTAATGTAAAAGAGGGGAAGTTGGAAGAGGTATCTTATTTATTATTATATTTATTATTTATTTTGTGCCTTTCTTTTATTTAAACATAACCTAGAGATCAGTGGATCGCGAGAGTCCATAGCTCAATGAAAAAACGTCGTGCATATTATTCTGACAACTGCTTTTTCGTGCAATCAATTCTTAATGCCCAAACTCGAAGTGGTCTGAAAAAAATCGTGATTTCGCGGGTTTGTGAAAATTCGTGATAAAACCAATTAGACTATCGTAAAGAGGACACTTTAATGAACAATATTGCATTAACAGTTACGACAATCCACGACAATCCAACAAACTTTTACTCCACGAAACAGAATTATTTAGGAGGTTAAGCTCGCCTAAAACAACACACAACAAAAACACATGAAAGAGAAGACTAAGCACATATATAGAACAAACTGAATCGAAATTGCATTAAACATACCTTGGACATTATTTTTCCATAGTTTACTTCAATTGTTTTAATCAATTTTCGATTATTTTGAAGGCAATAAACTTAGTCAAAAATTTTTCCACAACAAAAGCCACGTGCGGAGTTAAATGAATGGCTGACTTTCAGGGCTTGCAAAACTTTAAGGGCTGCATTTCATAATAAAATTTTTCGATTCTATGACCGCTGGGATATACTCTTTTAAAAAATAAATAAATTTTTCCACAAATCGCGAATTTTTTTTTGACTTTATGCCAAAAAATTTTTTTTGCGACCGTTGTTGGATAGATAAAAACAGGAAATTTACAAAATATACCTAAGTTTATTATGTGTGTGTATTATTGACATTTAGCCAATAGAAGACGCATCTATATGTGGTGTAGACCAAAAACCGCGAAATTTGCCAAATTTTCATTTGAATAGTTAAGGAAGCGCCGGCATTGGGGTTAATAGGCGTCGATTGAACACTGCGAAATATTGCGAATTTTCCAAACCTCTCATTTGAGTCCAGATTAATCAAGACGATAAGATTATTATGAAGCTTTGATAGGTGTGAAAGAAATGGTCCACGATAAATTTCAAAAATTCTCGTTCGACTTTAGATTATTACAACGAATAAAACGACGCGCATATAGATGGAGTAGATGAATTGGTCAAAAAAATCGTGAACTTTCCAAAAAAAAAGAAGCACCTAAGATAATGATTGCAAAGGGGAATTGCATAGATGTAATTAAAAAGCCCATATAAATGGGGTGTAGATAAAAAACCGCTAAATTTGCCAAATTTTCATTTGAATATTTAAGAACTGAACACTCCAAAATATTGCGTTATTTGTAAATTTTTCTTATGACCTAAGATTATTATGAAGATTTGATGCAGACAGATGAATAGGATTTGTAGAGAACTTTCATGTATGAATATTATGAATCATTAAGATTTGATAGATGGCAATCGTACACACGTAAATGGTTAGATCAAACGGTCTAAAAAGCCGCGATAGCTGCCATAGGAACGATCTGTCGAAAAAGTAGTCTTAGTGAGAAAAACTTTTTTTGACTTCAACGCAATCGTCTCCAAACCTCGTACTTAAACTTACTTATTTCGATAAATTGCTTCATTTTTTCAGTTAGATTTTGTGGCCACCCGCTAGTGTATACCATTCGACCATTTATCACCCTACAAATAACAAAACAAAGGTGTCTGTAGTAACCAGAAAGTAGGTCTAGGTATGTAGCATGTTTATTAAACCTCTATGTCAAGTTACAGACAATTAATTATTTTACACATTTATTAATTAATTACAATTCTGTACAGCGTATTTTCTGTTCCACATTGCCTCATATATCGAACTCAAGGTCCATGTCAGCAGCGACCTTGAGTCATGTGCGAAAAGTATTGCGATTCATAATTAATTTTGCACCCGCACATTTGTTACATTTCTTCCAACAAAAGGCCTGGCACCACAATGTGGTTCAAGTGCAAAACATCGAGCAGTTCATAAAAAAAGACACACAAAAGCAACGGCAACAGCATCGTCCCTGCAAATTTTGAAACTCTGCACGAAAATAGATTGGCCCAAACATCTGTTTCGTATAAAAAGCGAATGCTGGAAATTGTGAAATCGAAATTGAATTTTCCAGCAGGCACTTTTTGGATCCCTCAAGGTCGTCACTGACTTCTCAATTTATAGAACTTGGCACGCACCGCGCAATGATCGCTGGGATCTACGGCTCCGGTGCTGACATGGTAGAGCAGGGCCTGCAAGATGAAGGGCAATCGCTGGCATCTGTCTAGGCGGCACCACTGCTGACGGATCTCGGCTTGCAAGCGATTGCTACTAACCTTGGGATTGGCTAGGTGGTAGCTCTTGCCGAAGCTGTAACGAAAGTTACCAAAGGCCGTCGAACGCAACTTGTCGCCGGTGAGGACACGCCAGAAGAAGGGTAGTTTCTGGGCAGGCTTCAGGGACTCCCAGGTGGGTAGACACTTTAGTTGTTCCTTGGTGAGGCCCTGGTCGAGCCAACGCTGGTAGAGTTCTTTGGCAAGTTGCTCTTGCTGGGCCTGTTGCTCTTCCGTTAGGGCCTCTACGCTGCAGCTCTGCACTTGGCGGACTTTTGCTTTCTGGGATTGATTGCAGGCACGTTTTGGCTGGTACTTTAATTTCGAGGCAAGTTTCTTGAACACATCGATGAAATTCGATTTTTGATCACAGAAATTGTGTTTGCTATGCTGCGGCTCACTCGCAGTGCAGACTTGTTCAGGTTCCTCCACTTTTTCTTCTTTGCACTCAGCCTGCTCCTCGTTTTGCTCCTCCTCCATTTGATTTTCTTTCTTATGCTCCTCTTTGCTATCTGGTTCCTCACCTTTGGCCTGTGGACACTCGCCCATTACCTTGTCCAGCACACTTTTCGTAAGATCGGAGAAGCGTATCAGCCGCATTTCTCCACGCTCTTCTCCATCATAGGTCACCAGACGTTGGGGATAGTTGTGTCTTATGGTATAACTGGGATGATTTACCACATAGGTATTCGGTTTTTGTGTGTTGATGTCCTTCTTAGTCAAACAGGCACTGCCCAAGCCAGCGAATAACTCTACCAGCAGGCCATAAACATCCAAACTTAAGAATTTACAGATGGGTTCCATTTTAGAAAGTTACGAATATGGGAATGGAATAGAATAGAGTATATTGTGTCCTGAGTTGTCAAATATGTGAGCTAAACTAAAGCCTAAGGGCGCCTACTCCACCTCCTCACCGCTCATACTACACAACATAATTTAGTGTTCATGAAAATATATGGCCCAATATTATAAATGCGAAAAATACTTGCTCGCGGTACCAATAAAATGACAGCGAACTTTGCTATATTAAAAATGCTGCTGCTCGTGCAAAAAAATAAAGCTAAACAACACAAAAACAAAAGACACAAACATTTAGATTTCCACATTTATTTTTTCGCTCTCCTCCGCTTCATTTGTACACGCATACGAGTATTTATGATTGCCGCTCCCCCCCGAAATTCATATTCATTCTTCCGATTAAGCAGTTTTCATGGTCATCATTAAATGTTTTCATATTTTCATACAGTCATCTAGTCGCTTCCATCAAAGGAGAGCAAATAAAATAAGTGGCCTAAATAAAAATGCTTCGTTTTCATTTGCTTTTACGAGTAATGAGGACGAAAGCCATGAAAATCGCTGCAATTATTGAAATTAATTCCATTTATTGCATCATGAAAATATTTCCAACATACCGCAGAAGTCGAAAACGTAGCCAAAATATTTGCCACACTCTGTCGCAGCAATTAAGAAGCGGGCAGATGCCCATTGTCCATGGGGAGCCCGGGCGGCCCACTCTTTGCGGTCTGCGCGAATCGGATGGGTAATTTGAAGTTAATAACGTAGAAATATAATTCTCAGTCGATTCATATCGCACACATTTAAGTGTAATTTTCGCCAGCAATTGCAAATTTGTCAGCCATTTAGGAATATCTGCCAATTGTTCCATGAGTGTGGGAGTGGGGGTCAGGGTAGAATGGAATCGGTAGAGAGAGTTCACCTCTAAATTCTGCGCTTAATGGGTTTTAATGATAGTCAGCGGGAACCATTCGAAAATTATACATAATTTTTAAGAATTTATGAAACATTTTTGAGATATTAGGGATTTTGGCCCAATCAAGTTGACAATTCTAATCTTGGGACGAAAAAGGTTAAAAGTGTAGGCTCAAGCTCCCTGTTTTTACTATCCGTTCAGGTACTTGAGTTTTGCCATAGAACTTGTCCAAACATGGAAAAATTTTAACTAAGTTGTTTATATTTTTAAGTTGGCAACACATCAACTGACATCTGTGCAAAATTAAACATCAAAATATTCATTAGTGTTTAAGAAGAGGGTCGTTTTGTAAACAGCTAAAACGGAATGTTTCGTTTTCGTTTTTAAAACTTTGTACCAAAGGTACACAGAGGATATTAAGTTTGTGCAAAAGTATGTAACAGGGAGAAGGAATCATTTCCGACCCTATAAAGCAGTGGCGTACGCCACCCCCCCTCCCTTGGGGGGAATTTTTATATGCGAAATACTACTATACTAAAATTTTTGTTCTGAAACCCCCCCCTGAAAAAATCCTGCGTACGCTACTGCTATAAAGTATATATATTCTTGATCAGCATCAGCAGCCGAGTCGATATAGCCAGGACCGTCTTTCTGTCTGTTTGAACTTACAGATCCCAGAGATGGTAAGAGATATGGGTTTAACATGTATGGGACATATTCTCATTTTTGCAAGTTTATTTTCAATTTTTTTCAAGCCCCCTCCCGCCACCGCAATTTTGGAAAAAATTAATAGTTTTGAGATAGTTAGTTTCAGAGATAGTTAGTAATTAGCTTAGTTTTTGTTTATATAAATAAATATAGATCGGATAAAAGATTCTCAAGTTATGACCAAAAGATTGATACTTCCCAGGCCCTTTGGCATCATTTATCAATCCCTTCAGGTGATACCTGCAGCCTCTTATCGATATTAATGGCAAGCTATCGAGATAAGCGTGTGCCATTGCTGACCGCCCGAGTCTACCTGCAAACTTCGCCATCGTCGACTCGAATGAATTATCTTCAATGTATAAGCAAGTGATATTATAGTTCAATAAAGTTAGTTACAAAATATAAGTAAAGCCCTGGCAGTAGTGGCGTTATTTATTGGTCAGCTTGAAAATCCGTCAATGTTCAATGCAAGTAGTGACGCCATATATTGTTCAGCAGCGCTGTTTTCAGCTGCTACTCCACAGACAGATTAAACTCTGGAACAACACTATTGCCGCACCTTGTTTTTTACAGTGCGCAGTGGTCTAAATGGCCAAAATTTTGGCATAAATTAGAACGAGCCAGTTGAAGGGCCGTAACTTGGAACATTTAATAGTAGTGGCATATATAAGAAACTAACAATAACCCGTCGAGCTTCGCAGCCCCTTCAACAGTATAAAACCAATGCACACCTACTTCCTATCCACATCCTACACACTCAACACCCGATTCCCACCAACTTCCCGCCCACATCCCATCCACTTCTAAAACAATCAACTACCCACATCCCACTCACATCCCACCCACTTCCCAAACACTTCCCAGTGGGCATCCCGGCGGTATTTCCAACAGCGGAAAATGAAAACACAAATGAGTTCTCATTTTGACCTTACAAACCGAGTTTCAAGTCAATCGGTTGAAAAATAGTATTTTCCATGTAGAATTTTCCGGGAATTTTCCAGCATGGGGGCGGATTTTCCGACATTGAAAAATCACATTTCAAATTATTTCGTATTCTACCCTTACAAACCGAGTTTCAAGCCAATCGGATGAAAAATATTTTATTTCTTGCAGACTTTTCCGGGAATTTTCCTACCGTTGGGTAAAATTTTCCAACGTCGGAAAATCACATTTAAAACTATTTCGTATTCTGTCCTTACAAACCGAGTTGCAATCCAATCGGATGAAAAATAGTTTTTTGCATGCTGAATTTTTCGGCCATTTTCCTCGTGGGCGGATTTTCCGAAATCGGGAAAACACGTGTCGAATCATTTCACGTACTATGCTTAGGCTGGAATGACACTGGCTTTTTTTACCGACAATTTCTTGCGGCAATATTGTCGGGCGAATATTACGAACACGGCGAATTCGGTGCATACTTAAATTATATACCAAAATAATCCTGAAATTAGTTGAGAATCCAGTATTTCTACCCGAATTTTTTTGGTATTTGCCAAAAGAAAGGTCACACTGGCTGTTGACATCTGATTTAATTCAACATTTGTAAGTAAAAGATGTAATATGTTATAATAGGGTGACAGGATGGTTAGGTTAGAATAAATGGGCTGCTCGTCCGATTTCGTTATCAACTAAAGACCTTATGGCCCTTTGTGATGTGGTTTGAAAAGCAATTTGGTGGATGTGGGTGCGGGATTCGGATGAGGGGGCGTTGACGGTGAGCCAGGTATTCTACGCGCAGAGACCTAGGTCATCTTAGAATGGGTATCCCAGGTGCTGGGTGCGTAGGGCCAGAAGACAACTTATTTCATATTGCATTTGTATACCTTGCAGAGGGTATTCAGGTCTGATGTTTTCAGCGCAAACAAGGAATCACATATTTATTTAACCATGTCCGTCGTGGTTTAGCTAGCCAAATGTTCACAAAAGAAGCGCAACCTATTTCAAGAAAAAAATTTATATGTTTTTTTAAAATAATAAACTCATAACCAAAAACTGAATTTTTTCATTGAAATAAATAAAAAGTTTAATTGCAAGATGCATTAAGTAAATTTATGCAGCTAATAAGTAATCCAAAATATCCAACACAGCAAATTGTTGTCTAGCGACAATATTGTATCCAGCGAAAACAATTCTGCCGGCTGCTCTGCCTCTAGCAGCAATAAATTGTGCGGCGAATTCAACAACTGTCTATCTCGCTCTCACTCATTTAGATTCCCATAGGAGCAAAATTGCTGCTAGAAATTGTCGGTAAAAAAAGCAAGTGTCATTCCAGCCTTACAAACCAAGTTTCAAGTAAATCGGATGAAAAATAAAATTTTTCTTCTTCAGTAAATTAAATAAACTATAGAAAAATGTTAACTAATTTGTATATTTTTATTCACTTTAATAATGAGTGTAACCTTCTTTAGCACTTATTAACTAAAAGATCCTATTCGACATACTGTCTAAGAGACTTTTTAAATCACTAATTGACAGTTCTTTCCATGCCTTAATTATTGCCCATTTGAGCTCCTTAGTACTACTCGACTTCGGGTTTTGAGCATAAATCCCTCGGATCAGCAACGCTCACAGGTTTCCAACGGATTCATGTCCGGGGAGCACGCGGGCCCCTCCAAAAAACGAACATTATATCCTTGTATTGCGTGCATTTATGCATTGTCCTGTTGGAAAATGAACTTTTAACACCGCGAAGAAAAGGCAATAAATTCAATTGCTAAAAGTCCACGTACTCTCTGGAGTTCATATGAGTGCTTGGAAATGCCAGCTCCATCAATGATCCTCCTCCAAAATTTCTTTTAGAAAAGTACAGGGGCTTCTTTCTCAAATCCCTTCAATATTGCGAAAACCCATCAGGACCGTCCAAGTTAAACTTTTTCTCATCCGAGAGATTGCATTGCTCCATAAGAGCCTTTTACTTTTGTCAAGTTCAGTTTTCGGCAACCATTTCTTTTCTGACAATTTCACGAAATGAGCAATACTCTTTTTGAGCGGCAGAATTTGGCATTTCTCGACATCTGACAGCACTGACGCACTTGGCATATTTACAAATTTATTACAAATAGTTACTCAGTTCATCCGAATTTGATCAAAATCTTCAAAATTGTGCTGAAGCAGAAAATATTTATGGCTGGAAAGCTTAAAGAAGCTACCATTGAAAATAAAAAAGGTGTTCTCAATAGAACTACTTTTTCGGTCGATCGTTCGTATGGCAGGTATATGCTTTAATTATCCGATCCGGCCGGTTCCGACAAATGTGCAGCGTATTCGTACCAAAAACTTCGTTTTGTATAAGTTTGGGTAAGATGGCTGCAAAACTGTCGAAGGAGATAGCATAGAAACAGACGGACATGACTATATCAACTCAGCTCTTCATGCTGTTCAAGAACATATATACTTTATGTGTGCGGAAATGCTTGATTCTATGCGTTACAGTTCTGGGTTTAGCTTTATAACACAAAAAGTCTGACAATTTTTTGTTTTTTAAAGTCAATTAATGTTGTTAAATTTTTGTTACTAAAACGATTAAAATATATGAAAGAGCATTCAAATTTGGTCATCAAATACAACGCACTTCAAGCATGTCTAATTCCAATTAAGTTATTCTCAACGGGCTCCAATCATTCCCCTCACTCCCACCACATCTCTCAAAATGCATATGATGTAATATCTGGCCGAAATCAACGCCCCAATTCCCCAATGAGAATATACTCAATATAACAAAAAAAAATTTGGCTTTTGCTCCTTTTATGATGCCTAGGTGAGAGCCAAATTCCGTGTAGCAGCTAATGGCTATGTGTCGGCCACATCTCCCAGAACAATAAAATTCCCATTTAGACATGGCGCGAATCATCTCTTCGCCGCAGGGCAAAAGTGTGGCAGCAGCAGTTTTCTCTCACTCTCTTTCTGCGTGCGTTTACGTGAAAACAATTTTTATGGCATGTCAAAAACCTATTTTAATGCTTTTAATGAAAGCGAATTTTATTGCATTACTTTTCGATTTTACTGCCTAGCCGCCCGAGGAGGGAGGCGGGCGTAAAAACGCACTCAAGTCAAAATGTTGACAGACTCGTAAAAAGTTGTAACATGATGCAAAAAAACAAAGGAAAATCAGGTGACCCGTTTTTCGAAAACAAAAGCCACTTAAACTGCTAATTGCGGTATGGGACTTTGGCCCTCCACTCGGCACGAGAAAAACAAGATTTCCGCTGGTGAATTTTTGCATAAATCCTCTTGGCTGGTGACTCCCAAAATGTGTGCTACCTTTGCCAAATTCATTTGACCAGAAACTTAAGTTATATTTTGGAGTAGAGCCAAAACAGCGAGAGACGGAGACATGGCAAAAGCTTTCAGCCATAAAAGAGCCAAAACGATTCGAGGACATCGCCGCTGTGGCACACGTCGCTTGTCGGAGCACTCAATGTCAGCTAGGAAATGCACATGCAGGTCCCCGTTATGGTCTCGAAACAATGCTGGCCCCGCCGGCTGACATGCCTTGACATAACTTCTGGACGCACTTTTGCGTGTGCCAGCAACAGAAGCGCCCCTCCAGCCGCCATTCCCCCCCGGCTTCAGCCAACGTTCCAAATTCACTGCATTAAATATTGCATATTGCAAATGGATTTCGGGCAGAAATTATTGACAGGGTCAGTTATGCATTGTTGGCCAGCCAAAAACTGTCGAAATGTCAGGAGAAAAGTACAAAAAGCGTTGAATGTTTTTCTCTTTTTTGCTTAGTTGGAAGAGCTTTAAGACTTGACTTGAGAGGTGCACTGAATGCATGGCAACTTGCACCAATTAGGGGTGACTCTGCCTCTCTGACAAGCCAATCGAAGCCATGGCAATCTATGGCCGCTGTGACGAATCCTTGACTCTGACAATAAAGTGTCATTAGGAAATATTCATCGTAAAAACCAATGGCAGCCGCAAGTGGCAAAGTTACAACAACCAAATTCGTTTCATTGAAACATAAAAAGTAAAATAGAAAACAAAATGCAAATTAGCCAACGATATGGCCCAAGGAGACAAAAAAAGGTGGAGCAAATTTCGCAAGTAATTTTCATTGACAACGGAGGGGGTGGAGGTGGGGGTGGGATTGCCTTGGCAGCATTGTCTCTTACGCTGGCATATAATTACAGCTATTTGTGTAGCTAATTAATTGCTAATCAATCATAGGACCAAAAAAGGACTCCACAATGTTGTTTGCCTGTCACTCGTGAATGTCTCAATCCCTCTCCCGCTTCTAAGGCATCTTCCCATTGTCGGGTTCGGGTCCGGGTCGAACGCCTGCCTTTTTGTCCATAAACAAAAACCCAGCGAAAACAAAAGCTTAGCCAAGATTGATCACAACGGCGACGCTGGCTGCACCTGTTCGCTTACTCACGGTTATTAGCCGGGACTCGACGAAAGTGTCAAGCCTCGAAGCTTTTTTGCACCTTGCCGGGATTTGTCGAGTGCCTTCGACCACTCGACCCAACCCCCTCCCCACCTCTTCGCGCCGCACTTGTCACTGCTGTCACTCAGGGCTGACGTCATTGTCGCTCCGCGTTTATCCTTTTTCTCTCATTTTATTTTACATAATTTGAACATTTAAGACGTGCCTGGGCATAGCCATGGGGCTTTAGTTTTAGTTTATGCAGCCAGGGCGGGCGTAGTTTTCTTCTTCTTTTTATATTATGAAAGGGCATTTCGCATCCTTTACGCCCGAGTGAATTTTATGGGCCACCCTCCATCCAATCCCTGTCGATCCGGGAAAATTACTGGGACGAGTATGTCTTCATCCAGCGATTCGCATTTGGATTTTGTAAAAACTTGCACGTTTGCTGTTTGTTGGGAAATTTACAGTTAACCCAAATTGTCGGCAATTTGGTCAACATGCCGTTTGTCGGCCAAAAGTCGCTCTTTACGATCTTTTTTTGTAAATCAATTGTTTTTGATTGGTTGGTGTGGGGGATGTGTCCGCAGTAAGTGAAAGTAAAGGGCCCCCCCTCATTAGACTTTTGATGTGGCCAGTATGAAGGGTAAATAGTGCGCTGGGTCTGAAAACTCGTTGATAAGTAAAAACAAAATATGAGAAATTTTAAAACTCAATTGCCAAGGAAATCGTCTATGTAAAACTGCTCGTTTGCAGAAAGGGAAGAAGGCAAGAAAAGGCAACGTCATCAGATTCAGGAAAGAAATATAACCTGCGGAACAACTTATAACCATTTTTTACAAGAACTTGTACAGAAGTAAGTAACCATTAACTTCATTTCAAACTTCTCAAAGGTTCCAAAGGCCTAACATTTTATTATTTGCATTGCGAATTTGAGGCGTCAAATTATCAAGTGCAGACTACTACTTAATTTCAAAAGGCAAGGTTATGGTAACAGACTGATCGTTCGTAATAGCCTTTACCTTTCATCGGGCTTTTTTAGACGGACATGGCTATATTGACTCGGCTTATGATGCTGATCAAGAATATATATAGTTTATAGGGTCGGATATTATTCCTACTCCCTGTTACATACTTTTTCACAAAGTTAATATGCTCTGTTTACCTTTGGTGCAGAGTAAAACAAGTGAGATAGTCGGTCAAGCCCGACTATAATATACTCTGTACCTAGATGAGGAGCAGAATGCAGTGCTGCTGTTGCGCTCATCTCTAAGTACTCTCTCTCTCTCTCTCTCTCTCTCTCTCTCTAAGATTGTGCTGCGTTGGTTGTGAAAGGGTGGGAACGGGGGTGGCGGGGGGTGATTCCCTTATTTGCTCATAACTTGAGAACCGCGCATCCGATCTTTATTTTTTTTTCGGCAAATCGATACATATTGCTAATGACTAACTCTTTTTAAAAGGAACGGATCATCTATCTACAAAACTGTGGGAGATATAACGTTTTTTCCAAATTGCGGGGGCGGGAGGGGGCGTGGCAAAAATTGAAAATTAACTTGATCTGCCTGCAAGTATAAGAAGCATTTGTCCCATACATGCCAAACCTCTATCTCTTACCATCTCTGAGATCTGTTTGTTCATACGGACGGACGGACGACGGACGGACGGACGGACGGACAGACAGACGGACAGACGGACATGGCTATATCGACTCGGCTGTTAATGCTGATCAAGAATATATGTACTTTATAAGGTCGGAAATTATACCTTCTCCCTGTTGCATACTTTTTCACTGAGTTAATATACTTTGTTTACCTTTGGCGCAGAGTAAAAAAAATGTACCATTTTCTAGTTATGAGTAAATTTTATGTTGTACTTAAACTGACTCCGCAATCGTTGTTCTGCCATATAATTTGTTTCTAGAAAAATTTTGTTGAATGCAACGTCGTCAACGCATTAAATCTACGCAAGTGCTCTCCAGCTGGTGTTTTATCAAAATTGATAACAATAGCGTGTTTGTCACTTTGCAATTCGTGCATGTGTGATTTAAAGAATTTCAATAATTCGTTGTGCTCATTCAAAAGGAAGTCCAGCTCGCCGACGATGCGATTGGCTGTACGCGAATTGAGGTTATGAGGTTAAGCCGTAACGTGCATTCAAAGCATGAATTAAATCAAAGATTTATTGATATTATAGATGACGCATGTGAAACAAAAAACGATTGTTTTTAGGAGCTTACATTGGATGCAAATTTGTGCTTCTCGCTGCCTGTACGAGGAAACATATATTGAAATTTAGCTATACGTTTTCTAAATTAGCTATACGACTGAGAGCAAAAGTTTATAGATATTATAGATGACACATGTGACGGAAAGAACGATTTTTCTTGGGAGCTGACATTGGATCCCACAAAAAAAAGTTTGTATGAGATGCGGTATCTATTTATGAAGTGTCTTTGATTAAATCTACGAATGGACTTCAGAAACAGGTTTGAATCTGGATACGTGCCGATGAGCAAGCCGTTCAGTGGATCTGGTGGACGCCAATTTCCGGTAGTTGCACTTATCCTGATGTGCAATACATCCCGTCGGACTCCTTTTTATACCCTGTACCCATTGAAAATGGTTAAAAGTGGATGATGAAGTTGTGCAAATGTATGTAACAGGGAGAAGGACACATTTCCGACCCTATATATACTATATTCTTGATCAGTATCAACAGCCGAGTCGATTTAGCCATGTCCGTCTGTCCGTCCGTCTGTCGGTATAAACGCGACGATGTCAGAGACTATATGAGATGGAGATACAAATTGTTGCATGTACATAGGTGTATACCGTACGCAGATCAAGTTTGTTTCAGATTGGCAAAATTTCCCCCCCTCCCCCCTTAAAACGGACATGGGACGAGGACCGGACAAAAAACTGTCAGAGCCACAATTTTAAAGTTACAACATCGCCACACAATTGCTCACCGCCACACCCGCGGGATCACCGTGAGGTATTACTTCGCGGTGTGGGGTTGCGTTATTCAGGCACCGTCACCGTTGGATTTCCAGCTTGATTTAGGTACTGCCTCTTTGTTCTTCTCTTTTCTCCCTTTCACACCTTCTCAGGTTGTTTTGGACATATAAATTATGTTCGCGGATACGTTGCCAGTTATCATCGCACTCTATCATGAATTTGACCAGTTCCTCCGGCGCAGGGATTTCGCCTACTGTCGTTCTGTATCTTGGACAGTGGTACTGTGCGTGCTCCACGCTTTAGTTATCGCCTGGACAACTTGGGCATTGCGCGGTGTGCCCGTGTCCGAACCTGCGCAGGTATTCTCAATAGCGACCATGTCCAGTAAAGAACTGAGTAAGATGGTAGTTCATTTCTCCGTTGCGCCTCCCAATCCATTCTCCAATGGTCGGGATCATCCTGTATGTCCATCTTCCCTTAGTCGATGCGTTCCACCTATCTTGCCAAATGACAACTGAGGCTTCCCTTTCTGCCTTTCGAATCAATTCCTTGTGCGTGGTTACTGCTGGTTCCGTGCACCTTTCATAGATAAATCTCATCTCATTAGCCAAGTACCAATGCCGCATCATCAGAAATTGTCCGGAATTCAGAGATCAACCTGAAACCCGAACCCGAAGCCCATACGGGTGCCGCAAACAGCAGGATGGAAACCACGACTCTTATTAGGAGCAGTTGCCTCCCAATTCTTGGTCCTCCGATATTGGGGAGCATTCTTGACAGCGCGGCCTGAATTCTTTACACTTTTTTGGTGGCATACTCAATGTGGGCCCGAAAGTTCATCCTATTATCCAGCATGACTCCTAGATATCTGATGGACGGCTTGGTTGAGATGGTTACATCCCCCATTTGAATTTCCATAAGCTCTACGGTTTTTCTGCTTGTTCTTATGGCCTGCTAGCTCAAGTCCAGTGCGGGAAATGCAGTCTACGGACCTCGTCATACATTGCGTTCCAAAGGAGTGGACCCAGGAGAGAGCCCTGTGGGACACCTGCTGTAACCGTGACTGATTTAGCTTTAGCTTTTCACTGCTAGTCACTGCCCATTCGGAAACCATCTTGTCCCCTCTACGTCCACTGGCTGCTGTAAACTCCTCTATGGACACAGGGGGAATCTCCTTCGCGCTGGGTGCGATATCGATCGATTTATGCGTCTGCTGTCAAGGAAAAAAGGTTTTCTACAACCCTCCGCAGTGTAACAGGACAGGTACTCTTATTATGTTTGTTTTGTAACCACTTTTGGAGTGCCCCAGGGACATTTCACCCCACATCTTTTTAAAGCAGTCAGCCTTGCAGATGTCTTAAGATTTCGGTTTTGCCTTACGAAAATCTTTTAGCGAGCCGGCATCAGTCTTCCCTGAAACGAATCATTGTTTGTGGGGTTCTCAGTTTTCTTTACAATTTTGCCCCCAATTTCGAAAAACGTCATATCTTCCACAATTTTGTAGATAGATAATTCCTCCCTTCTACGCATATTTAGTGATCAGTATTAATTATCGATTAGCCGAATTTTAAATATCGGATGAACGATAGTCGAGCTATAAGAAAAACAAACAATAATGCTGGATAGCACCGGCACTGGGATGAGCAGCACTTTAGAGCCTTTATGGCTTTTTGCTACTTTGTGTGGCTTCTAAATTAAATTGATCAAATTATACAATCTTTTGGGGGTACAGATTATGCAATAGTCGGATTTGACCGACTTTAATTTTTTTATGGATATAGTGCGAGTGGAGACTATCTGACGATATTGTAATAGCAAATCAAGTATATCTAAATAGTCAAAGTTGGCTTAGCCAGCTTAAACTCAAATCAACAGAAATAATTACATTTGGATAGCAATTGGTTGGTTCGTGCAGTACTGATTTGGGTGGCCTCCCAATCCTTTCATCAGCCGAAAATTTAGCCATATATCATGTCGTATCATAAAGACTGGTTCTATTGAATAAGAGTTTTTTTGATTTAGACAATTTTGACAGCAGACTATTTAGAGCAGGGGTGCCCACAGCCAACTTACGGCCACGCAGACACCGATACACATGAAGGAATAATTTTAGAAAAATCGAAGACGTCGCAGATATATTTGTAGTTGTATTCGATTTTAAAAGAGAAGATAAACAGAAAAGATTCAAAGTTGTTGTTGCAATATACTTTGGCTAGAGCTATGTGAGCCAATACGCTCCGCTATGGGCGCATGACTGTGGGCATCCCTGATTTAGAGATCATGCGAGGTTGAGGTTTAACTGTCTCAGAACTAGTGCCAAACGCATTCTCCGAATTTTCCAACTTTCAGGAATAGCCGCCATTCTTTTCGCTGATCTTGCTATGTGCGCACTCCAATTACCGTAAACTATTGCTTTACAAGTATTTCGTCGAGGTTGTGAGGTCACGCGACCTCAGTCACAACTTGTCAGCCATATTCTGCGTTTGCACCAGACACTGTTTTGTTCGGGGTGAAGTCTCCTTCTAATGGGGTGGTGGTGTGGGTCATAAAACTGTATGAGTTCCCACCCAGCGTTTGGCATTGTATTGAATGATTGGTAATTCGATACAGTTGTTCGATTGCTCGCTTTGTTTTGGCTCATTTGAAGCGCATCGCCAATTGACAATAGTTTCCATCTTTCAGCATCCCCTGTCTCCGGTTCGCACTAATTTTCCTGCTTGTCGCGCCGTGCGAAACGTATAAATAATTTTATTTTATTCCAATTCCATATCCAGTCGCTTTATGGACTAATGGATTTATGGCCGCTCAGTCGGCTTCATCCGGCCACGTTCGATTGTATATCAATATCTTTTGATATCAACATTGTCATCGGCACGTGTGTTGTCCCCGCTTCCGCATCTCCTCGGGGATGCATCTGCATCTAAGCTCTAATGTCCGTGCAATTATGAATTTTTGAGCAGAACATCCAGTTGTGTGGGAATGGGAACTGGCGTTTCTTATTATTATTCTTTCATTTTGCCAAATTGTTTTCGTTTTATTAAATTTCTTTTCACTTGAAATTGTTCTTTTTTCGGTATCTACGATTGGCCAACAAAAAAAGGTTTCCATTTCCCTGGGCAGCTCTGCTTTCGCCTTTTAATAAATGTCCAGCAGCAGCTCGGGAGCTTCGTATTTCGTCTGGCAGCGTCAAGCTCAAGAAATATGCACAAATTAATTTTGTTTTATTCGAGCAAAGGCAAAATTTAAATCAGACAAGTTCTACGGAGGGGAGGTGCGGGTGCAAGGGAATACATCATGTCCATGGGCCAACCAAAAGGGATGTGGGTGGAAAAAAAAAAGCTGGCAAAGGGTTGCTGTTGTTGTTGTTATTTCTATTTGGTCTCCATCGCCGTCGTCCTCGTCGCCGACTGCTGTTGTCCACGGCTGAAGACAAAAATCTTACAAAGAGCCGCCCTCTCACCCCACCCCTCTCTGTCTCTGTTGCTCTTTCTGACTGTTATGAATGCAAATTAAAAGTATACAAATCTAATAAGTTCCATTTAAGTTGCTTTAATTTCTCCCATTTCAGCATTTCCATTTGCATTTGCAGAAATTGTTGCTAATTGTTGAGCTTTTAGACAGCGAATTTTTAATGCAAAGTGCACAATTTTTATTTTTCATTGCATTTTTATTACGAAAAAGGCATTTCATAACATTATCAATTTGCTACAGATGCTTCTCTCAATTGGGTTAAACAAGATGGCTCTGCTTTAGCATTTGTTGCAAATTCTACACACTTTTCCCATTTCAATTGTACATTATGCTGGCGTGTAACAAAGTTGATTAATTAATATATATTTTTTAATAATTTTTCTGTTCCACTCTCTTTTCAGATTCAATTGTGAGTTTCCAATTTGTTGGGAATCGTTCATCGAATAACACTTTCAAAATTTTGTTCATATTCTTCTTTGGTTTTTTACTTTTTATAATTGTTATTTATATTCTGTGTCGCTATGTGATAAGTTCATACATTTAATCTCTGGAATTGTGGTTCTGAATATATTTCTTAAATATGCATAAAATATATAGTATCTGTGCTAATAGATCTCTATGGTTCAGCTTCAGAATTAGTTGTTTTTGCTGGATGCTCTCTACCCCGAGCATTTGAAATAAATTGATTCAATCTCTATTTCTTTATATTTGAAACCATTTGCCATTAGGTGCCAGAGAAAATTCTTTTGGTTGGTTTCAAGCCTCTAATGTTTTGTTAGGAGATTTTGCAAAGATCTTTTCTCAGGAGCGCCTTTTGTCGAAGTGGCGCCCTCTACATGATAGCTAGCGGATTAAGGGATGGAAACTAATAACTCATGTTTGGTGCCAACAAATTTTAAAATTTTGCATTATATTGGTGGAGAATGCGACTTAAAATTAAATTATTATTTAAAAATGCATCGTAATACATATAACACAATCAAAAAATTTCAGTTAATCATTAATTTAACACACATCTAAAATAAGGGAAATTTTTTGGCGAGAAATTAAGCCCTGTTTTTAGAGATGGAACATCAATTGGAACATGTGGTGTTCCAACTAGATTTTCTAATTAGAAAATGAAATCTCTAGAAGAGAGATTTACAAACCAACCGTCGGCCAAATCTCTAGAGATTTCGGTGGCACCCCCGTATAAGTCCGTTGCACATTTACCTGACAGAGGTAGACATTCTTTTAAGAGTGTGCGTAGGGCTTCATCTAAGAATGGGTAAGTGAACAGAAGCCCGTACAGTGTGCAATACGTTCAAGTGTCCCATGCGAACCTCAGGCAAAATAGCAGACCACCTCCGTGAGGCGAAGCAGCTAAAGTAAGTAATGTTAACTACGGAAGAGAAGCTTGTAAGTTGGTTACTCGGTAGAGTTTATTTAAATCAGCTCAGAAGACACACAGAGGTTGACAAGATGATAGATAGGTGAGAAGGCTAGGGGCCTCCTGACTGAACCATTTTGACGATGTTACAAAATTTTAGTAAGGACGGAATCTCTATCACGGACACTTCGAGAGGTTGAATAGAAAGAAGTTACCAACAGTTTTGAGTCTCCTTCTACCAAGACCTGGGCAATGCAAAGAAGATGTAGTAATGTCGCCTCCTCTTTCTCACACTTGCATCTTCTACAGTAGTCGCCGATGTACAGTGCCGATGAGGCAGTGCAGTGACTCGTTAGGGCTCCAATCAGAAGTGAGATGTTTTCTCTACTTAGGCGCAAGAGACTATGGGGGTGTCACAGAAATCTCTAAAGATTTCGGTTGGTTTGCAAAACGCTCGAAAAATCCGTCGGTGTCTTCGAACTTCAAGAAATTTCATTTTCTTATTTGAAAATCGAAATCGTGTAGTATATGCTAATGTTCCATCTCTATCAAATCTAAAGGTGGGTTGCCCTTTCTCGAAAAAAAAGAATTCCCATTTTCTACTTATGAGTTAATTTGATGTTTAAATGAAATTTTTTGATTGTGTTCTATGTTTTTATGAATGCATATTTGAGATATAATTCAAATTTAAGTCATATTCTCCAAAAATAAAACGCAAAAATTAAAAAATATTTTTGCGATAATCATAAAATATAACTTGGCAACTCTTAGCCCTTGTTGGTAACCATGTTAGTACACAGAGGGCGCCACCATATATATGAGAATTGGTTTTGGGTTGGAATTTGATTGGAAGAGCTTTCTGTTACTCCGCTGTATTAGTAGGTTTCAGGTTAAACGTGGGCCACGTGACCCTGGCTACAGCGCAATCCGGAAGGTTATTCCATCGTTCCGTAGCCAGGAGCCAGGTTTCGTTCCTCGTGATTAGCTTGTATGAGTCTAAGGGCATTCCTATCAAGCTCTTCTCCGGGAGGAGCTGAATGGAAGTGCCCTGTCTTGCCAGTTTGTCGGCTGACTCGTTACCATCAATGTTGCGGCGTCCAGGTTCCCAGATGAGGTGGATACGAAGATGCATTTAAAGATTTACTGAATTCCGTGATGGTCTTGGTGTTCTTAAGTCCAAGCAAAGTGGGTAAGCAAGCTATACACATGTGGTGCTACCTAAATTATCAATTTAATAAGCGTGTGTTTGCCCTTCGAAATACTTGTGCATTTTGAAGATGATTAAAGTGAAAGATAATAAATATAAAAATTAGTTACAAAAAAGGTAAATTAATGATTACTTCTAGGACGTTTAATAGCGGTCAATGTATTTCTGACCAGCTAATTTCTTAGCTGAGACATGATAAACTTCACACCGAAAATAAACGTTCTAATCTTAATTGGGTAGCTGGAACAGCAATAATTACTTTTGATAGTTCATACAGTTCTGGAAACTTTGTCGAATTTTCGGACCACCATTTATGTATATAATCTTTATTTTGTAAACGTTCTATGTTCATGAAAACCTTGCTCATGAAACCAAGATGCCATTAAACTGTTTTGTGAAAATACTGAACTATTTGTATTGTCCTCATTCTTTTCATACAAATTCATAAATAGATCGACTTCATCTCCACTTTTAGAAAATGTAATTGGGTCAGAGCTGCTTTCCTCATTTAGTTGCAATTAAATTCTTGAATTCTTGAAGAGTCTAAGAATATGCCACATAGGAATGCATTATTTTCAAAGAGACTGGTTTTGCGTTTTTACATTTTACTGAAGAAAAGTTTTGCTAAGCCAAAATCTTTTTTATTTCGGTACTAAAAACATCGGTTCTCAGATAAGGTTATAATAATAAGAAAGTATTAATTTGTTCTTTCCGGTAAACGGTTCTGGTTTGATTCCCTGGTTGAGATTAATTTGGTTAACCAATTTGGTTAAGTCAATTTCACCGCTATTTAGTCTATATTAGGGGTGCACAGATTTTAAGCGCACGAAGGGTATTCGTTGTTATTTTCCGCATAGCCCTAGTGCAAAGCTTAAGGCTAAGCGCAGTGCAACAACAACTTCAAATGGGTTCTCTCTCTTTTCATTCTCTCCAATGAACAACAATTGAACTTCTTCTTCATTTCATATTTTGTACACGAATGATTTTGGAAACACTCACACACGCTGGCAACAATCGTATTTCTATTTCTTGAGGTTGTTGTTGCTTTAAGCTGGCTCCTCGGGTATATGTATTCCAGGATTCCAGATTGACTTTTCACTTTTTTAGTTGTGAGAAGGCGAATCAAGAAAATGAAGTGTATGTCATTGGAATGGTCCTTAGAGAGTCATCTTAATAAAGAGAAAACTAGTTTTACAAAAAGAAGAATTTTAGGGTTTCAGTTTTTGGTTGGTCTTAAGGGACCCTTAAGGGACCCGAATCGGGTACATATGAAAATTTTCTCTTATTCACAAACAAATTGACAAATTATAATTTTTGTAATGTCTAAGTTGAAGAGTCACTTCATCCACCCTTGTCATTTTTAATTTGCGAACCTTTAATTTATGTGAATCTGCGCTGGACTTGCTGCACTTGCCTGCGGAATTTCTTCATTATGCCGCTCTGTCTGCAACTTAATGAGATGCGCCCCAAAGTATCCTTTGATTGACTAATAAAATGCTACGTGAGTTGATTCGAAAAGGTTGGCAATTTAACACGCCGCTAGGTAATTTCTTTTGGTTTTTATTTAGCCTCTTTTGTTTTTGCTCCAAAGGTAATTTTGCCCCAAAAGAGACGCTCCCGGCTAAGCGTATGTGACGCACATATTTAAGCAACACACTTGGACGCCCTGGGGTATGCAACGGCAGATGTCACTCGGATTCGACGACGATGATGGCTGTTGATGATGCCGACAACGAGAACGAATGCGAAATAAAGTTTGTAAAACGTTGCGAATGGCATAAACAAAGTGGAGACGGACGGACGGGCCACCTTCTGACCATATGTTGCCGCCCCGGGCTGGGTGTATGTAGGTGTAACTGTATGCCATAAAGTGTAGTAATAGACTGGCTATCCGAAAAAGGGACACAGGCAGGACAACAGAAGTCCTAAACACCTTAAAGGCTCTCGCACAACACCTCAGGGTATATTCTGCTGAAATGTGCACAAATTTTACGTAGACCCCAAAAACCAAATCTCCGTCAATGTCGTCACATTGTCCTGGGTGTGCGGGTGGATGGTTGGGTGGGTGGGTGTCCTTTATAGTTTTGTTCATTTCATAAATATGCGTTTGTCCTTTTTACGGGCTAGAGGCAGCCTGCGGCTTTCATAACTTCAAGATGGAGATGGCTGGGCGCACACCTTTTACTTATATGTACACTGGGAAAAAAACTAACTGAAAAAGTTTCGTAAATTAAAAAACCATCAAATTGGGGCTTTATTTTTAGTATTGTGGATTTTGTTTGGTTTTGGTTCAGGTTTTTTTTTTAAAACCTTATTAAAACTTATTAGGACCTGTTCCCGATTTCACTTTCGATAAAATCATGAGGAATCGGTATTGTCAAATGTTCTCGCTTTCCAAAACCGACAGTGTTAGCTGGCTTTTAGCTTTGGCAAAAGATTCTCACGAATTCCTTAATCGTTTTTTAGAAATCACATTTTCCAAATTTCGTTCAAGCGAATTCGAACACGGGAACTGACCTTTATTACTTTTAAAATACAGGGTTGCCCATATTCGACGGACCCATGTTTTTATACCCTTGCAAAGGGTATTATAATTTTGCCCAGAAGTTTGCAACGCATTGAAATATTCATTTCCGACCCTATAAACTATATATATTCTTGATCAGGGTGACGAGCTGAGTCGATTGAGCTTTGTCCGTCCGTCTCGTCTGTCTGTCCGTCTGTCCGTCTGTCTGTCTGTTTCTACGCAAACTAGTCTCTCAGTTTTAAAGCTATCGAGCTGAAACTTTGCACAGAGTCTTCTTTTTACTGCACACTGCTAATATGTCGGAACCGACCGGATCGGATGACTATATCTTATAGCTGCCATAGGAACTATCGGTCGAAAAGTGGGTCTTTGTGAGAAAAACTTTTTTGTTTTTAATGTTAACGTGTCTCACTTCAGCGATTATTAATATTATACGCTTTCAAAAAGATTTGGAAGTTTTTGCTCAAAATCGGATGACTATATCCTATAGCTGTCATAGGAACTATCGGTCGAAAAGTGGGTTTTATTTAGAAAAATAGTTTGTTTTAATGCTGGCGTTCTTAAACTCTGATGTATTAAAACATTTGCAAGGGTATAAAAACTTCGGCAAAGACGAAGTTAGCTTGGCCTTCTCGTTTTTTAAAAAATCAAAGAAAAAAATAAAAATTTGGCGGTTGGCAATCTTAATCATTTAATTTGTTCCAAGTAGATTTGTTTACATCAATTTTTGAATATGATATCTCTCAAATGGCCGCCTCTGGCGTTGATGGCGTATTGTGCCCTTTTTGCAGCATTTTCCATCGATTTCGCCAACATTTCGGCCGGAATAGCGGCTATTTCTTCACGAATGTTGTCCTTGAGCTCTTCTACGGTCCTTGGCTTGTTAACGTAAACCTTTGACTTCAAATATCCCCACAAGAAGAAGTCAGGCGGCGTCAAATCGGGCGAACGCGGTGGCCAGTCCAAATCACCACTTTTCGACATCAAACGGCCCGGAAACAATTTCTTCAGAAAATCGATTGTTATGCGACTTGTGTGCGGTGGAGCGCCGTCTTGTTGAAACCAGAACTGCCTCATACGCTTTCGACGAATAATTGGCATCACAAAATTGGTCATCATGTCGCGATAACGCTCCTGGTTGATGGTAACAGCATGGCCATTTTCATTTTGGAAGAAAAACGGCCCAATGACCGTTTTCGCACTAACGCCGCACCAAACTGTGACTTTTTCGTCATGAAGAGGCACTTCTTGAATCTCCTGAGGATTTTTAGTGGCGTAAATACGGCAATTTTGCTTATTTACGGTCCCATTTCACATTTCGGTCACATTTTTTAATTTTTTAAAAGCACGTTGAGTTTTCACAATTGACTTGTTCTGTTGAATGTAAATTTCAACTATTTCAGAGCGCTCGCGTGGCGTGTATTGTTCCATGGTAAAAATCTGCTTGGACTGACGCTTCAAACGCGGTATGTCATTAAGCGATCTGACATCTCTGTCAAAAGTTATGGCGTTGCCAGATGGGTCCGTCGAATATGGGCAACCCTGTATTTGTGGACTTAAAATAACGATATTTTTATAATTTAATATATTTGTTTTGGGGTTTTTCGGGTCTGTTTCCCCAATTTTTTTTAAAAAATTTTTTAGGGTTGAAAAATGGGGGGGAACATGCCCCCATATCTCCGCCGTTTTCCAAACGACATATGACGCTTTAAAACGACATAGCTCCGCGCGGAGATATGTCGTTTGGAAAACGGCGAAGATATGTCGTCTTAAAACGACATATCTCCGCGTGATCAATGGCGGAGCTATGACGCTTTAGAACGTCATATCTCCGCCGTGTAACAAACGACATATCTCCGCCGCGTTTCAAACGACATATCTCCCGAGATATACGTTTTAAAACGACGATCTCAACGTGCTAAAAAATGTATTAGCTTGTTAAAATATTTAATACAGTTTTAATTTGGCAACATTTTTGCTGATAAATTGCAGAATTTTCAAAAAAAAGTCCAAACATCATTTATTTCTTTATTCATGGATAAGAACAAGTAAAACGCGTAATTTTTTGCTCTAAAAGCTTAAAAATAAAAATAAATTGACAGCTATTTTGGTAAAAAACACTTGAGTACATAAAGAAGAACGACAACAAAAAAGTGATTTTTTTTTGGAAATACACACATTTGGGGCCCTTTTAAGGGATGTAGAAGTGTTCAAATTGTAAAACCTTGTTTAAAAAAGTTGTTTGGTATCTGAAAAGCTTAGCTTTTGCCAAAGAAAGTATGCGGAAATTTCTGATTTTTTTAATATTATACTCAAAATAGTCAAAAAAATACTTTTTTTTGAATAAAAGTTTTTAAAGAAATACTCCCGGAAAACACGAGTTTTTTAAAAACCTTTGTAAAACAAATTTATTCTGCGGACTGTCATACACTTTGCTGAACTTGGAAAACTGAATGAGCTGTTTGCCCAAAACAAATGACACCTTTTTTTGTTGTCCCACCCAATTTTCAAAAGTTTGAGGGCCCACAAAAGAAAAGTGCTACCAATCTAGCCAAACGCTGCTAGGGTGACCCAGTTCGGGTAGCTCTATCGATTCCGCATTGTGTAGTTCGGTAGTTTTTTTGACTGTTGCACTGTGATATCTGATCTTGATGAAAATTTTAGGGATTGCAAATATTGCGAATATAAATTAAAGTTTCAAATTTGAACTCAATATTTTAAAGATTATAGGAATTATTAAGCATTTTTTGATCGGAAATAATTTTTATTTGATCGAAAATGATTCCTTCTGCCTGTTACATAAATTTGCACGACTTAGCTATACTTTTTTTACTCTACGAGTAACAGGTCTAAAAAACAAAATTTAAAGAAAGTCTTAACAAATTAACCCTTTATTCATTAAAAAATTACAACCGTGGACAAAAGTATTTTGACAAAAAAATTTCATAAATAATCCATTATATCTTTAAGGCAAAAAAATCTTAAAAATTTTAGAAATTTGTATCGAATACTGGTATACAAGTGGGCTTCTAATAAATCATAAGTAGAACACAATCAGTTGCTTAAGGCCTATTCTCAGATAAGATAAATTTTTAGTTTGGTACGATATTTTACTGTAAGAAACAATTTTTGTACAGCTTTGAAATCTAAATACGTTTGAAAAGGCATCTTATTTGTATGAAATTGTTTTTATTCATGTGAAATATCGTACAAAATAATTTTTTTTTTTCTTTGGTGTTTATTATTAGGGGGAAGTGGTCAAAAGAATTTTGACAGAAACTCATGATTAGTTTATTCTTAGCACAGAACCTAAAATGGTAAAAAATTCATTGTATCTTGTCAAGTTTTTCACGCTAAACTCGAATCTGGCTTTAGAAATTCCATATCTCTAATGGATTAACTGTAAAATGGACATAAAAATACGAAAATGGCTTATTTGGCCATTTTGAAAGGACCCTATGTCCTAGAAACGGATTATTTTTAAAAAATTTGTAAATGTCAAGTTATAGTACTCAGTTGTATCTTTAAACTGTAGTTTATACTTTATTACGATCTGCAAAGTAAGGCCGATTTGCATGCAAATTTATATTTTGGTACTAAGCTACTGATTTGTATGTTATTCTTTCCAATGATTTCATTTTATTCTTTCAGTCAAATAGTTGTATATTCGTTTTAAAATGATTGTCCCTATTCAAGTGCATGGCAGTGTATCTCCGACGACATATCTCCGCCCAGTACATTTTGCTGGCGGAGATATGTCGCTTTCTGGCGGAGATATGTCGTTTTGAAACGACATACCTCCGCCGTGTTACAAACGACATATCTCCGCGCGGGTTATGTCGTTTTAAAGCGTCATATCTCCGCGCGAAGATGTGTCGTTTCCAGACATAACTCCGCGCGGAGATATGTCGTTTTAAACATCGGAGATATGACGTTCTAAAATGTTATATCTCCGCCATTGATCATGGCGGAGGGGGGGGGTTTAAAAAAAAAAAATATCCCCGCCGAAAATATGGGGGGGGGGGGTGTGTTTGCCAAAAAAAAAAAATTAAATTTTTTTTATTTTCACAAGGAAAATGACAAACTTTGTAAAGGGAATACAGCCCGAATCGACTCCTTATTGTTGAAAGAAGTATAAAACATTAAATCTCTTTCAGTGTAGCTTGGTCCTTATGCCGCTTCATAATTTGATCCTGGGGTAAATACATTTTATTATGATTTTTATGAATGTATGTGAGCCTGCAGTTTATATCCCCTCCCAGCTTTGGTCCTGCTTCAGCACAGGTTGTCCTTTGTCCTTTGAGTGCAAAATTATGAATTGGTCAGACACATGTGTGCGTGCGTCAGGGTGGTTGTCCTCTCCAAGTTGTTTGTCTTTAATATTTTTGCCTATAAACATATTCCTATTTATTTAGGTCGACAGAAACTGTTTGTTAGGCATAAAATTGATGAAAATATTGGCACTCCTTTTGCGCACAGCTGCACTCGATGGGTTAAAGCTGCCGCTGCGCCAGCACCTATCTAAAAATATCACCGCAAAATCACTTAACACTTTCACTTGCACGCTAAATTAATTAAAATTTATAACAACACAAAACAAATAAATTAAGTAGGCGTTAAAATAGTTCATATTTCATTTCGCCCTGTGTTTTTATGTGGAAAAATCCAAAACGGGGCAGACCGAACAATTGGCAAAGTGTTGACAGCTCGGCGGAGATCTCCGCCTCGCTTACAATGTTTCACAAAGTCGGCGGCCAAGGCACCTACATAGTGTGCCAGCTGACGCATTCCAAGTAATTGTGCGTTTTCTGAGTAATTTCGTGCAGACAGCGACAATAGCCGAAATGAGGTAGAAGAGAATGGTCATCAATTAGTTGAAGCCTCGACGGAGGCCGTTCAGTTATCTAACTAATTGGCCAAGTGAGCCGTACAGGAGTTGAGTGGCTCAATGAGTTGCCGATGGCATCACGTAGTCAAATGCCTCTGCACTTGCTTTGTTTTTTATGTGACTCCGGGGAGCTTGTTAGCCCGAAAAACGTGAGACGTGCCGACCTTTGGAGACCGCAATCCAATGAGCTCCGAAATGATGTGTGTTTGCATTTTAAATTGCAGCTGCCACACATACGTGTGGCTATCATGTTGCGTAAGTCGATAAAAATTTCATATTTATTGACCATTAGCACCTAGAGCGCAGCTGCGATTGCGATGGCCATTACCAAGTGTTCAATGGGATTCGCAGCGCCCGGGCGGCACGGGCGATTTTATTTTGTTGCGGCGCCCGCGCGACAATGCCAACAATGCGCGTCGACATGTTGTCCGCATAATTGCAACACATACTCGGACTCGGTAGCGGTCTAGGGAGTCGCATGTCAAAATAGACACTAGACTGACGCTGACGCCAGCATGTCGGACCCAGTTCGCAACGTTCCCCAATTGTCGAGGTGTTAAACTCCTCGAATAGGCCACCTTTGTGAAACGAAATACTTAGGTGGCGTCAGCCTACTTTGATGGACAGTGGTAAGTCCTTAAAAGAGACTTCCATTGAAAAGATTGGTATATTTTAGCAGACATCTACACCGGACTTTTTGTTGTAAGACGTTCCATCTAAAAATTTAATAAAACACTATCAAAAACTTTTATTTGAAAGACAATTCTACGTTATCAAGGATAAAATATTGTATAAATGACTGCTGCGGCTCATTTTGCACTTTTTTGAGTTTGGATCCGTTCTGCCAGGGAATGGCAAATGAACGATAGTCCAGTTATTAGCAAAGCAAATTTTGCATATGAGTATATTCCCAAAAATATTGTTGAACTTCGTAGAACTTTTTTAGAAAAATATTCTAAAAATCGTTTGAGTACAGGGTTTGCCCGGAAAGTAAAAGGACTGAGTCGATTTAAAAAAATTTGTTGAGCCAATCGTCACAATTGCTTAAAAACTTTCAAAATAGGCTCTTCTTCGTCGATGCATCGCTTCCAGCGCGATTTCCAAGCATTGATGATGTCCCGGAAGGCATTCTCCGGGATAGCCTTAAGAGCCGCGGTGCATGCTGCTTGGATCCCCTCTGTCGTCTCAAAATGCTTGCCTTTAATCGGCCTTTTCAGGCGAGGCCGGAGGGCCACATCTGGGCTGTAGGGCGTCTGCGAAAGCGTTAGGATGCCGGCCTTGGTCAGGTAGCTGTTCACAAGAAGTCACTTTTCAAGTTCACTTTTGGGACCACCTTGCGCATGTTTCAAATGCTCCGTTACAATGTCATGAACCACAGATTTTGGTAAATTTAACATGAATACTTTGTCGACGGTCTGAGTTCAAAACTTTGTGCACACGAGTCATATTGTGGGTGCTTGTCGAAGTCG
Organism: Lordiphosa stackelbergi; assembly: GCA_018904235.1. Taxonomy (NCBI): domain Eukaryota; kingdom Metazoa; phylum Arthropoda; class Insecta; order Diptera; family Drosophilidae; genus Lordiphosa; species Lordiphosa stackelbergi. Next base: position 97,854 of record JAEIFU010000405.1, read on the forward strand.
AAGGTCTTCCAGCGCGTTCTTCACCGGCGACCTCTTCCCGGCCCTCCAAAAAGGCCTGGTGCGACCGAAACACACCACTTCTTGCTAAAGCAACATTTGGGTAAGCCTGCTTGATCATATCAAACGTCACTGTCGCAGATTTACCGAGTTTCACACAGAATTTAATCGCGTACCTCTTACCGACTTGCGCCACTCACAGAAACACGTCGCGCGAAAATGCCCGTCCTGACTCTCCAGGTGCTCGAAGACAATTGTCCAGCCGCTCGTTCTTTAGCTAGGAACGCCCTCTATCGAATGCAACCGGTGCGCGCATGCTCCGAAGTACTGTCGAGGCGGAAGAAAATCAGACCTTTTACCTGGGGTGTGTACCACAGGTACACAGAGTATATTAAGTTTGTGCAAAAGAATGTAACAGGGAAAAGGAATCATATCCGACCCTATAAAGTAGATATATTCTTGATCAACATCAGCATCGTCCGTCCATCTGTCCGTTACAGATCTCAGAGAAGGTGAGAGGTAGAGGTTCGACATGTATGGGACATAAGCTTCTTATACTAGCAGGCAAATCAAGTTTATTTTCAACTTGCCCCCACAATTTTGAAAAACCATCAAATCTTCCACAGTTTTGTAGATAGAAACGGTTAGCTGAAGGAACAATAAAGATCGGATAAACGATACTCAAGCTATGAGCAAAAACTGTCTGATGCACACTAGATCATAAAGCAAAAAGAAAATCACATGCGTGCTCTGAGTTGTGTTGTGGTTCCGCGTACAGACCTGCAACAACAACATCATATGTGCCTCTCTTCTCTCTCTCTCTCCAATGTCTCTCGCAAACTCGAATGCAACAACAAATTGGTTATGCGTGCGGCCGAAATTGTTTTCGCTATCGAAGCAGATCTGCGTAGCAACGACCACTCACACACATTGTATTGTGTACATATTTCGTATTGTTTTTGTTGCTTGAAATATGTTTTATGCATTTGTATTGGCTTCGACGCGCTGGTAAGCTGATTCTGGGCACCCTTGTTTTAGAACTTGCAAGAGGTATAGAAGAAAAAGCGAAGGGAGAAAACAGAGGAAGTTCTTGATGCAACATACCAGGAAGAAGAATACCCCAAGAAGAGAGGAAAATGTGACTGCCTCTCTCTATCTCTGACATTCAGTGATGCATGACTTCGGCAAGCTTTTGGTGTGAACTGCTGCATTTATCAGGAAGTCTTGTTTATTGTGGTGATCCAGAGATAAATGATACTGTTTTACCCACCCAGATACCACCCAGTTGAGATCCAACCAAGATCCCATCCAGATCCCGCCTAGATCCCACCTAAATACTACCCACATCCAACCAAGCTAGATCACACTTAGATCCTAACCAGATCCCACTCAGATCCCGCTAAAATTCGGCTAAGATCCCACCCAGATCTTACCCAGATCCCACCTAGATCTTACCCAGATACCACCCAGCTCATCTAGATCTCACCCAGATTCCACCCATATCTCTCCCAAAACCCACCCAGATCCCAACCAGATCCCACGCAGATCCCGCCCAGATCCCACACAGATCCCACCCAGCTCCCACTCGAAGAACACCCAGCTCTCACCCCCACTCCCAGCCAGATCACACCCTTATCCCACCCAGATACCACCCTGAACCCTCCCAGATCCTACCCAGAACTCAGCCAGATCCCGCCCAGCTCCCACCCAGATCCTCATCCAGATCCCACACAGATCCCACTTAAATCCCACCCTGATCCAGTGATCAATGAATGACGTCAGCGTCACGTGACGCTGAAATCAAATTTTACCCCTACTAAAATCGTCCGTACCGAAATTAAAGATGTTTCACATCAAAAATATTATTTTCACTCAGAATAGTATATTTATAGTATTATAGTAAACTGCTGATTATACTCGTACGATGACATGATTATTTCTCGGAATGGTGTAAAAAATGACACAGATAAGAAAATTATTTACTTGTAATCGTCCGTTGCCGGAATCACTCGAGTACTAATGAAAATAAATCTACTTGGCATTTCACCGCTTGAATTGTACAGCTCAGGATCAGCTATGAAATAATATCAATAATGAAGCTGGATTGTTAAGATATTTAATAAGAAGCCAGCAATCAGCATTACATATGAATCTTTCAAGGTCAAAGATACACTAAATATAAGCAATCAAAGTTTTGCCAGAAAGAGAGGTTATTTTACAGTCGAAAGTTTTCCTTCAAATTGAAGCCTTCACTGTACCTCTGCCGAATGCCTTTTGTTGAAAATAGATGCCAACACGGCCCACAAATTATTGTCACTATGCCTAGTCGGCATTGTCACACCTTTTGGGCGGCGCTGGCGCTGACACACAGACATCACACGCATACCCCGCTATAAAGGTGCAACCACTTAATGCAAGTTGCGTTTGGCACATTTCTCAAGCCGAATGCTTTTGGCTTTCTAGTTTCTTAGGTGCGAATTTTTGTTGGCATTTTTTGGTTTTCTGTGGTTGAGGGACTGCCGTCTGTGGGCTGAGCATCTTGTTGGCGTCGCTACGTCGGCCGAATAAATGAAAAATCATTTCATTTCAATTCAATTTTCACTTAAAAATACGCCACACCGATCCAAGAACACACTCGAATGGCAGGCAATAAATTAAACTTTTCCCTCTGCAAGAACTAATTTCAAATTGAACACACATTTCCTGGGAAAACGTGAAAAGGCGGGCGTACATTTAATCGAAGGCGATCCACTGGGGGCCGGTACAAATCAAGCGCGCCGTGTGCCACACTTTTCCGCCAAAAACCTCAAAAACGCTACAACGCCACGCCAATGCGTTTCCAGTTTATTTTCAAATCCAAATTCAATTTCAATAATTTTTTAATGGCCAAAACGCACGCACCGCGCGGCTAGACCCCCGAGAAGAGTCTCCGTTTGGCTAATTAGTCGAAATGTTTGCACAAATGGCAGACGAGTGGCCCGGCGGCACATCAAATTTCAAGCTCATCGGCGGATGATGGGCGCCATTGTGGAGATCAGTCCACACAGAGGCGATCCGACAGTGCGCTGGCATTATTCGGATTGTTTACGGTTGCTCGGGCTTCAAAGACCTGACGTTTGCTTTGACAAATGTGTTCAAAGCAACTGCGTCGGAATGCAAACACCTTTGTGCTCCGTGGGGGGGACTTCCACCTATAAAAACGTCCAGTCGCGGGCCATCTTTACGATCGGTGCTAGTGCAGTTTTTATGCTCCGACAACTTCCACGAATTCCACGCCGGAAATTATGACCGCCGATCTTCGATGTGTCGGCGGGGCTTTGCTGTTTGCTTTTGAGGCGACAACAATGTTGCCAAACATTAAAATATGAAAATTCACTTAAAAACGTAAACAAGCGACTGCGCGCTGCTCCCATTCCCCCGTTCACTTGCGTTTCGAAATAAAAACAGAGACAAACCGAAGTGCAGCCGCCGAACTGAAATTGAAAAGCAAAAGTCCAAGACGGCCGTGGAAATGTAAATGGGATTGGCGGGAGGCCACGCAGCGCAGCGGCAAGTACACTTTACGATCGATCGTTAAATAAATTGGCAAATAAATGCAAATGAGGCATGGTCAAAACTAAACAGCGCTCGGCCAGGCCAGGGAAAACTGCATGGACAATCGGGCAATGTTTGGGGCGGGTCTGAGATTTTCAGACGTTCAATGGAACACAAAATATCGTTGAGCAGGTCGTGCGTTGTTACAATGCAATTTGCTAATGCACATAAATAAATGTATATGGTGAACGCATACTGAATAAAAGATTGTTTTTTTTTAATAAGTTCTTACAATCTACATTTCTTCTGAGAAGAGCTGGGGGTTTTATTATAATTATAAATTATTCACTGAAATACTCAGAAGTTCTTAGTGAAATCTTATAGGAACGTAGAACCAAAAAGGCTTATCAGCTCAAGGCAAGGTTAACCATAGGAGCTCACGCGATCTTTGTGGTGAGCGTATTATCTTCACGCAATGAGCCCAAATCCACTTTACTTTATTATTCGGCATCAATTTGAAATTTTTAATTTTAGTTTTGTAGGGGAATATGGAACGTATTGACAGAATCTAAAGGGAAGCGTCCTCGACATGGAGCGGAGTCTGTCTATTTTCAAAGCGGAAATATGTCTCATTGTTAAGCAAAAATAGAAGCAGTTTTTGCAGGTTCGAATAAAATAATGATAGAACATAAATACATAATTAAGCCACACTGTGAGATTTCAGATGTATTTTACAGTACAAATGAATACATCGTGGAATTACTAGATACAGCTGGTGAAACAAAAAATTTTAAAATTAAATCTGTACTGTCCGATAAAACCATTTTACATTTACATATAAACATATGTAGCCTAGGGATCCCCAAAAAGAGAGAGGATGGAATATGTGTAATTGCTTTTTATCATTGTTGCTAGGCAATGTACTGCCGTGGTAGGAATTGTCTTTTGGCGCTGATTGCAACTGACTTTGACAGAAATGAAGTGAGGAATGACTTCGAAAGCTTTTGGTTCTGTGAGGGGCATTTCCCAGGATATGTTATTTTTTGTGTATCAACGGAGTATATGATATCATCGTATGGTATTATTTCTTAGCTGTACAATAAATGATTCCAAGCAAATCACGTAAATTGCAAAAATTTAGATATACGGGGGTGCCACAGAAATCTTTAGAGATTTTGCCAACCGTTGCAACGGATAATTTGTAAATCTCTCGAAAAAACCGTCGGTGCTACAGAACTTCGAGAAATTTCATTTTCTTTTAAAAAAAACTTAGTTAGAACACCAGATGTTCCAATTGAAGTTCCATCTCTAAAAACAGGGCTGAATCTCTAGCCAAAAAATGTTCCCTTTTTAGTTATGGGTTTATTTGATGTTAAACTGAAATGTTTATTGTGTTATATGTTTTATGATGCATTTTTAAATCATAATTCATATTTAAGTCATATTCTCCATAATTATAATTCAAAATTTAAAAATTTGTTGGTGCCAAACATGAGGTATAACTTGCAGCCCTTAATCCGCTGCCTTTCAAGTAGATGGCGCCACCATCGACACACGGCGCTAGTGCGAAAAGAGCTTTGCTAAATCTTTGCAAAGAAGGTTTGAAACCAACCAATAGAAATTTCTGTGTCACCTAAGAATTGGAATTCGGTTGGAATTTGGTTGGAAGCGGTTTCTGTGGCACCCCCGAGAAAAACAATTTTAGTAGGCTGAATCTACCCATCCTTACAGTAAATTTCATATATTTTGTTTTTATACCCTTGCAAAGGGTTTTATATTTTTTTCAAAAGGTTGTGGGGGAAAAAAAAAATTTTAAATCAATCTAAAAAATATTTTTTTTTTTTATTTAAGGGAAAAGGAAATTGAGTTTTGTCCGTACATCTGTTTTTCCCCCTGTCTTTTTCTACGCAAACTAGTCTCTCAGTGTTAAAGCTATCAAGCTGAAACTTTGCACAGAGTCTTCTTTTTACTGTACAGGGTGTCCCAAAAAAATTTTTTTGCGCACCGGCATTTTCTGAAAGCTTATGGAGTAAAGTATTTTTGAGATTTTTTTCAGATTTTTCGAAAGACGTTTAGAGGTCGCACAAATCGAGTTTCCCTAAAAATGGGGTTTTCCGTATTGATTTCGATTTTTACTTATAACATGGTAAATAACCACTATTTTCTTAGTTTTAAAATCAACATTTTAAAGAAAAATGTCAAAACTTTACTTTTATGAGCATAAACCATGAATTTTGGGTTTGCATTTGCTTGTTTAGGTACCATATATTACATTTTTTCGTAAATTTTTCATAAATTTTGTTAAAAACGCATTAAAACTTTTAAAATTTCTATGAAAGTTGAAAAAACAAATGATGCAGTTTAAAAGATGGTTAAATTTTTAAAAAACTGATACTAAGAAATTCAAATTTGCTCTTACCGTTCCAGAGTTATACTCTCTTAAAGCATTGTACCCAATTTATGAAATTAATAATATTAAAAGATTTTTGCCAGATTTGCATCTGATTTGCTTTAAACTTTAAATTATGATATTTTTCGCGTTTACTCTTTATTTTTCCTGCTTAGTTAGTTAGTCCAATACTTATGATATTTTTTTCTTCTGCGGAGAATTCATGCAACACAGTACAAACACTAAAAAAAACCCCGGCATAAGACCCTTTAATTATGACAAAAGGGACCTCTGTACTCATAACCTCATACCCTGTTTTTCAAATGAAGCTTCGGTTCGCGTTTTACGGGTACTTTTGTACTTGCAACACACAACGACAACAATTTAACTTAGATTTAAATGGTTTAAGATAAAATTCTCTAAAACTCAGCAAATGTGGACAGTGTCATTGGGAACGCAATATAAAAAATTCACTTCAATCGTGCAATAGATTATGGTACCTCCCGAAGAAGGTAAACCTGAATTTTTGAATATAAAACGAAAATAACTTTAAACTTATAACTTTAAAAGCGCACGGTAGATTTTCATTAAAATCGTTTCTTTGTGATAATATAATATAATGGGCTATTGCATAACCAAAAGAAATTTTACTCGACAGCCAAAAAACCGCGAGTTTAAGTACCATTCATAGACTCACCCACAAATCAATTCATATCCATAAACCAGATCTAATAATATACAGATCTGCGTTTTCAGTTTTGCCAACAAAGACTTGGTTCGCGAAATATAGACAATTTTGTACTAGCAATTGCCTTAGAACAACATTGACCATTTAGGGTAAAACAAGCTTCACCAAAATTAAGATATAAATTTTATTAGTAAAGTGCTTTATAAGGAGCAGAAAAAACAGATCACATCATTAAAATACTTTAGTTCATGGCATCTTGGCGTACCACGATTTGTCCATCAAAGACAATTTTGATTAAAATTTTACTTCTTCTTGGTGGCAACGACGAATTTTACTCATACGATTTATGGTATAATTTTTCGGTAGCTTGTAATACACAAATGGTAAATGTTGTTCAAACGGAATTGCTAACACAAAATTTGCAATTAAACGCGAAGCAAAGCATTCGTGGTGAATATGAAAACACAGTTCGAAATCATAATTCAATGTTTAAAGCAAATCCGGTGCAAAACTGGCAAACATCTTTTAATATTATTAATTTCATGAAATGGGTACATAGCTTTAAAAGAGTATAACTCTGGAACGGTAAGAGCAAATTTGAATTTCTTAGTTTCAGTTTTTTAAAAATTTAACCAACTTTTAAACTGCATCTCTAGTTTTTTCAATTTTCATAGAAATTTTAAAAGTTTTAATGCGTTTTTAACAAAATTTATGAAAAATTTACGAAAAAATGTAATATATGGTACCTAAACAAGCAAATGCAAAGCCAAAATTCACGGTTTATGCTCATAAACGTAAAATTTGGACATTTTTCTTTAAAATGTTGATTTTAAAACTAAGATAATAGTGGTTATTTACCATGTTATAAGAAGGAATCGAAATCAATACTGAAAACCCCATTTTAGGGGGGAAAGTCGATTTGTGCGACCTCGAAACGGAAAACTTTTTGTTTTTAACGTTAAGATCTCCCAACTCAGCGATTATTAATATTATATGCTTTCACAAAGATTTTGAAGTTTTGGTCAAAATCGGATGACTATATCTTATACTTTGCATAGGAGCTATTGGACGGAAAATGGGTTTTATTTAGACAAATTGTTTGGTTTTTTGCTGGCGTTCTTAAACTCTGATATTAAAACATTTGCAAGGGTATAACAACTTCGGCAAAGATGAAGTTAGCTCGACCTTCTCGTTGTTTTTATTTCAGTTACTCGTGAAGTAGAAAGTGTATACTAAAATCGTACAAATGTATGTAATAGGCAGAAGAAAACAGTTCCGATCAAATCTATACGTACAAATCTCAGCAAATGAAAAATTGGCTATACAGCTCCTCCAACGGGGCCAAACCAAGCTTCTCTCAATATCTTGGAGTGTGTGCTTTTTAAATTTTTCGCACAAGAGAAAGGGACCTACAGTTTAACGCCGAATCCGAACGGCAAAGTTTGAGAATTTGCTTTTTCATGGCTAGATTACTTCACAGCTGGCGCCAATAGCTGGTAAAGGTGACCGCTATTTTTCTATAGAAAGAAAACAACTTTTATTATAAGATGTTCAGAGGAGAGATCGTACCCACGACCTCCTGCCTAGCAGTCCAGCACACTAACCGCTGGGCCACAGACGGCCACCATATTGTATATGCAAAATCAGCCGCTTTTACCATTTACCGTAGCAGCTGGTGGGTTGTATATTCGTGTAGGTGTGTGGAGGGGGACAGTGTGTTGGTGGAAGGTGGAGTGAAAAGGGTGGTGAAGAGGGGGAAGTGGGCTACCAGGGAGTTTACAATGACTTAACAGTGACTTATCAGTGATTTAACGATGACTAAACAGTAACTTGACAGCGACTTAACAGTAACTTGTTAGTAAGAGATGGCACCCCTGTCCACAGAAATCGCTTGAAAATTGGTCCAATTTGATTTCCCTGCCACTGAGCCTATTTTCGAGTGATTTGAAAATCGCTCACCCTTGGGTCGGCGATATGCTAAAATAAGCCCCTAAAATTCGTTTAAAGAACAAGTGAGAAAGTCGGTCAAGCCCGACTATAACATACTCCTGGAATAGGAGCAGAATGCAGCGCTACTGCGCTCATCTCTAAGTTTCTCTCTCTCTCTCTGTTGTTGTGATGTTGGTTTATGTTCCATACATGACAAACCTCTATCTCTTACCAACTCTGAGATCTGTTTGTTCATACGGACGGACAGACGGACATGGCTATATCGACTCTGCGGTTGATGCTGATCACGAATTAATACACTTTATAGGGTCAGAAACTCTGTGTAAAAATAACAACTTCTGTGATCTAATGATAATGCGATGTTGATTGATGTAAGGGAAGACTATTAAATATTTATTTTCCTAAGCCCGACTATTTCTTACGATCTCATTTTAAACAAGGATATACCAATTGGAATACATGTGTCGGAATCGAATGAATTCCAATATTTCTATTGAATTGGAATACAGCAAGCACGCATTGCATGTTTTTGTGCACCTACATTGAAAAGGAAATTTTATCAATTCAAATCAGGTTTAAACAGTCCAACAGCTCAAAAGTCGGACCTGTCCGACTTCGATTCATCCTTTACTCAACGGAAGCAATTTTTAACAGCCTTTCTTAATGTTATTTAACAGATTACCAACATAATAATCATCGCATGCTGCCTCCAAATATGTATATGACAAAAGTTGTTGCATTTAAGGAAAAGCGAAAAAGTAGGCTACATATTTTTTCAAACAGACCGAGACCAAATACATAAAAAAGGTGATATTCTTATAACTCCGCTCTTTATTAACCGATCTTTATGAAAATTTGAGACATCATAGATGTTGGGTATATAAATGTGAGTTTTAAAGCAGAGATCGATTTCATTGAAATTGTGGGATTTATTTAGCAAACATTTGATATAAATTTGGTGTGCGGGCAGACAATAGGAGTCTAGGTGTTCATGCAGACGAATTAACAGACGGATGGATCTTTTAAATCATCGATTACGGGGATAGGTTAGAAGTGATAGAGCATTTTTTTAAACAGATTCGCGTTTATCATTCGAAAATCATGTTGAAATCACATTGACTCTTTTATGAACTGGCAAATAGTTAAATTTTGCAGCTTTCGTTCAGCAGATGATATTAATCAAAGCATTTTGACTGATTCGACTACAGTATACTTAGAGAGGGAAAGGGGTATGAGCTAAAGGCTCCAAGTTTATTTTGAGAGTAAACTTATAAGTATCTGTTAGTTGTGAAGGTAAGTTTTTCGGACCTTATACATATAGTAATCAGCATTATATATCGCTCCACCAAGTATCATAACAACCAAATGAACTCACGCTATAAGCAAGACCAAATTCAGAGCAGCAGAGCTAATGGCAGCCGCCAGAACTGTTAACGAGTTCACACATACTCACTTAAGTTGGGCAGCACCGGCGATGGGCAGCACTCTACACTGCTTCAAAGACTTAAGTTGATCTCCCATTATTTTTGTGCAATGAACTTGAAGTTTGAAACTGCTTTCATATCCGCTCCACTTAGGTCAGAGCTGGTTCAAAATTGATAAGAAAACCGCTTTGAAAAGGTATTGAAATTAGTTGAAAATGTTGTGTTAAGAAACTATGTTATAACTTTCTTAGAACGCCAAAGACTCGTTCTTAATACATCTCCATCCTGCGTCAAGTCAACCAACTGAGTGCTGGAACCAGTGTTCCACCACTAAATTCCCTAGTTGAATATTAATGAACATGATTTTTACTGGCACTTTCATGCTTTTATCACGCAACAAAACACGGCTAAGTCTAAGTCAAGCGACTGGAGTGGCGCCTGGGTACTAAACGCGAAAGAGAAAAATCACTGCAGCAATTAAAGTGAATTTATGAATCGTCGAATGACAGATACGTACACAGACAACGCTATCGCAGCGGCAAAGCGAGCCGCCAATATTGTATTAAAATTTTTGCCATCATAAAGATTATTATTTTATGGTATGCTCATCCCTCATCTCTCTCCACAAGGCTCCTCCCTAGCATGGCCACGCGTCGCAGGCAAATTCTAATAAATTTTTAATGCACTCGTTCCTGCAACGACACAAATGGTTCCTTTACAGCTTACTTTTATTATTGATATTTACAGCTACTCACATATCGATGATGCATAATTCAATAGAGTTGACTTTGACATGTGGCCTGGCAGGGACTCGGGCATGGCTGACGTCAAGGATTGGCCCTGTTTGGTAATTAATGAAGCCATAAAAACTACAGTCAATTAATTAAAAATGCACACACAGCACTCGAGAGCGAGCCAATCGCACGTTGCGATGTGCCTGTGACTGTAAAATGTCTTTTACGAGCGATCTGCACTTGATGGCCATTTACCCATTACCTCTTCCCCCCTCGCTCGCTCTTCAAGAATCGAACCCGACTTTCCTTTTGTTGTAAAGTGATTCTGAAGTAAAATGGCGTCGGTCATTGTAAAATTTTTATTATGCTGTCGTAAATGTCAAATGTAATTTAAGTTCACATGTGAGAAGAGTCTAGCGACTATCGTAAGCGTTTAACAGTTAGTAAATTGGCCCTCGACCACATTGCTCTCCCCCGCCCGCCTCCCCTCCAGCCAGCTTGTCAACCAAATGCAACATGTTTCTGTTTCCAGTGCCCGACAGGCCGTAGAACTCAACAAATTAAGTGAAAATTAAGCAAACACAACCAGGAAAATAATACAAACAATTTACAAGAACTAATCAAAATATTTAGAGACTCCGAGACGACGATGACGCCAGCGAGCTGTGAAAGGTGCCAGCAGAATTTTCATTTGCACATGAAACGTGGCAGCTGTCTGCTGAAAATGCAAGCGACAACACATATGGAAGGAAACAGGTTAGATGCAGAAGCAAAAGTACGGCAAAATACACTTAGTTGCACCATTTACTTTCTCACGCTCCTGCCAACTGCCGATTTGTGCTGGCCTGCATATTTAAACATTAATTAAATTAAACTACTAACAACAAAAACATGTAAACAGCATACCCTGGGGACAGCAGACCGACGACACCTTCCCAGGTCACGTGTCGACCGCTGAGATGCCCAAATTAAGCAGCTCTCCGGCATCCCAGACCCAAGTCGCGTGTTGATGAGCTAAGCAAACCGTAAATTGTCACATTCCCCCAACCCCTCGAACTCCTTCTGGGAGTAGGTAGTGGGCATTGCATTAGGGTGGATAAGACTACGAAATACCTACCAATTGCCCATTGTAAGGCAATGAGTACAAAAAGGTATCCAGCTGCTGAATAGTAAGGGTTAACTCAAGTTCGAGACTGAAGATTGGCCTAGTTTGAAAAGCCGAAAGAGTAAAGTAAGTACTGTATCAAGCTGAGTTGGTATTTTTTTATTCGAATACGGACAACGAATAATTTTTCCAAAAAAATATTTTTAATCGAATAAAATAAAAAAAATGATGTTCCATTCGAAAAATAAAATCCAAATAAACATAAATAAAATTTTTTATAATTTTATATATAATTTTATCATTCGATCGACATGAAAATAGTACCTGAATTCGAACCTTGGAACGCTTGAATGTAAAATAATAGTTTCGATATAAACTTACCTATTGTTTTAGGTAATATTCTGTACTCTAATAATGCTATTTTTATACTCAAATTCATTCGCTGGTATTTACAACATTTGAGAACTGCTTAGTTTAAGTTAATGAGCATCATATATTCTAGAAGCTGTTCATTTATACTAGATCTTAGATCAGAAAGATCAAACTTTAGCGTTGAAAAGGCCCGTTAAACTGATATCTGATTTGATGGAACAGCAAGTATAGTCAGGGCAATATTTTCTAATTCCCGGTTATTTTCACCTTTCCAAAAATCGAAAACATTTGTCGATATACGTTCTCTTGGACAATTTTCAGAGGCATCTATAACATAGTTTACAGATTTTAAATCAAATAATTATTTGTTTTCTATTTTTCTTCTTCTTCTTGATTGGCCCGATGCTTCACATCATGCATCACAACCGTTCGACGGTCTCGGCCGCTGCAACCAATGTCCGCCATTCGCTTCTGCTCCGTGCGAGCTGGCACCAGTTTTTCACGCCAAGCGCCGCCTCATCCGCTGATGATATTGCCCATGCTTCTGCGCCGTATTGCAGGACTGGGATGATAAGCGACTTGTATAGCGCTATTTTGTTCTTCGTTTGAGGCCTCTGCTCTTAAACTCCCTACTGAGCCCGTAGTAGCATCGGCTTGCGAGCGTGATTCTTCTTCGGATTTCCAGGCTAATGTTGTTGTCGCCAGTTATCATCGTTCCGAGGTAGACAAAGTCCTCTACAACTTTAAAATTGTATTCTCCCATTGCAACAGATTGCCCAAGACGCGTGTACTTCTGTTTCGAGGACACTAGGTACTTCGTCTTGCCCTCGTTCACCGCTAACCCCATCAGTTCCGACTGCCTCTCAATCTCTGAAAACGCCATGCTTACCGCCCGTTCGGTCTTGCCGATGATGTCAATATCATCGGCGTATGCGAGTAGCATTACATCTTTATTAAAGATGGTGCCCGATCTGTTGGCATTTGGGCACCGGCGGAGTATGTACTCCATCAGCAGATTAAAGAAGTCACACGATAAGGTAAAAACCTCTTTTGGTATCAAAAGGCTCGGAGAGGTTCGTTCCTTTTAGTGCTTCTCAACGTCATCATGCAAAGTCGAACGTACTTTGCTGGTATACTAAAGGTAGACAAGGCTTCAAAAAACCTTGACTTTATCGGTGTGTCGAAAGCGGCTTTGTAATCGACAAAAAGATGGTGATTTTGTTTTCTATTGCTTTCAGAAACTTCTAATCGGGAGCTGAGTCATAAATTGAATTTTTAAAACTCTCATTAAGAATTTGTTTTTGGAGCTTCAGCCTGTTCAACATTACATTCTTAGTAGTTGAGTTCATTTACTGATCTGCAGTTGTCATTTAATAGTTCTCCTGCTCCAACCATACTCGCTCCTCCATTTACAGTGATAGTATAAATCTGACCTACAGAAATGTCGTAGGATTGGAGAACTTCTTGAATTATGCAAGTAAGATTATAAAGAATTTCTGTACTTCCCTGGATGTGTCGTTGCAAAAACTACTTAAGTTGTTGAACCGAACCTAATTTTTCGAAAAAGTGGTCCGGTTCGGGTTTAGGTTCGAGGACTGAAAAATACTAGGGGTTCGGTTTGTGGGAGCCAAAAAAACCGAATCGGACAGGTTCATTGGGGTACGGTTCAGGACCGGTTTGCAGCCTTCTTAATATTAAAAGACCAATTTATATTCGTGACTTCAAGAGGTTTTTCAAACATTTTTCGTCCTGTCAAAGAAAAAAATTCAATTCGGTACTGCAGCTCCCCCATCCTTCTCTACTAAAAACTAAGTAAGCAAAATAATTAGGAGTTTCACGTCAACTTGGTCATAAAGTAATCTGTTAAAATATTGAATTTAACCTTCACACTTTTGTGGGATTATTTTTTTTTCTTTATAGTTTTTTGTTGTTTTAAAATTAAAAATTTTTATTTTTTTTATCTTCCTTTCTCCTTCTTTCTTTACTTAAAAAATTCCCCCCCTTCCTCCCCCCCTAAACTCCTTCCTTTGGTAAAAAAAGAATAATTTTTTATATACCATATCGAGTTTTAAACCCAGATATGTTTGAGTTTCAGTGTCAATTCCAGCCCTCTACTCTAGTGTTATGAAAACATCAATAGTGAGCCACATCGATAGTTTGTACATCGAAAGTGGGCTCCATCGATAGTGAACTCTATCGATAGTATCGATTATTTTCCCAATACTACTCTACACCATTGCTGCTAAGATGTAGTATCTTTTCTACGAGATAAGAAAATGTTTATCAACACTGAGAATTATATTTAAACAGACAACCTGGGTCTGGACTGGTGACGAGAGCTTACTTTTTTGCAGAAATATAATTTTTAAACAGATTACTTGATAAACAATTTGAAAAGACAAGTGTGTTCGGATTCTTTAACCCCAAAAGTCGTATTTTATTTTACACTTACTCTCTGATTGTTAGATTTTTCCAATTTCGGAATGTACTTTCTTAAGCCCCGTACGGAGAACGACGAAAAATTCGTTTCGATACAGTATTTCACATAAATAGAAACCCTTTCTAACAGCGCCAAAACATCAAAGCAAAGCAAAGGTGTTTCTGATGATATGAAATACTGTATCGAAACGAATGTTTCGTCGTTCTCCGTACGGGGTTTTAGGGTCAAAACGTGTCTTTCAGACCGGCCATGTGTAATTCGGTTGGAACGCTCTATTCCCGAAATATACAGGATTGTTTTTATACCCTTGCAAAGGGTATTAAAGTTTGCAGAGTTTGCGAACGCATGAATATTCATTTCCGACCCTATAAACTTATATATTCGATCAGGACACGTCGTTGAGCTCCCCCCCCGTCCTCTGTCCGTCTGTCTGTTTCACGCGACTAGTCTCTCAGTTTTAAAGCTATCGAGCTGAAACTTTGCACAGAGTCTTCTTTTACTGCACACTGCTAATATGTTGAACCGACCGGATCGGAGACTATATCATAGCTGCCTAGGAACTATCGGTCGAGTGGGTCTTTGTGAGAAAACTTTTTGTTTTTAATGTTAACGGCTCCCACTTCAGCAATTATTATTTCTATACGCTTTCCATAGATTAGAGTTTTGTCCAAATCGGATGACTAATCTTTAGCTGTCATAGAACTATCGGTCGAAAGGTTATGAGAAAATTTTGGTTTTATCTTACGTGTCTCCTTCAATTAATATGCGCTTTTATTTTGGAGTTTTGGTCAAAATCGATGCAACCATGCTTTCTACGATATAAATTTTTTATGAAAATCATGCGAACCCTTACGGATATATATAATAAATATAATAATAAATAAAAATAAATTCTTAAGTCAACTCCAAAACAGTTTTGAAACAAAATAGTGCTTCCGAAAGTAAGTACAAAATGTTCTTGGCTTAAGCCCATAAAATTCTAAAACTTTCCCAATTTGTTCTTGAAACTTGGTCTCTCTCTAATATCAAAATACAGTGCAAATGAAGACCAAAATGTTTATTCCGTAGTGTAAGAACCAGGATGGAGTTTTAAGAACAGATTATACTTAAAATTATTCGCATTTTATTAAGCACACTTTATGGAGCTTGCATTGTAAGTCTGTTTTCTCCTTTATGCAAGAAATTTTTTACTTGAACTAAGTACGATCTCTTCTTAAGTTTTTAGGCTTAACAGAAGTACGAAATGTTCTTGATTCAAGAACGATTGTTCTTATTTTAATAATATTAACAGTCGTGTTTGTATTCTAGAATATTTCTTACTGAATTTAAGTACATTCAAGAATAAAACATACTTGAAATTTTAGGTACAAAACGGTATCAAATCTATCCCGATTGATCTAAAAGTATCCTCTTCTCTGTCCGAAAACTGTCCCCGCTGTTATTCGGCTTTTGATTTAAAATTTTCATTAATCTGTATTTGACTGTCTTGATTTCAAAACGTTTCCACCGAACTCTCTTATAGCCTCCTGAAAATGTTCACTTTTGCCAATTCCAAACGTTTGACTCATGCCTTATATACCCAAAATACCCATTTGCTTTTAGCAATACACAACCCAGCATAGATTTCAAAGAACGTGTGGCACTTGGCATGTGACCATCAAGCGGGGAAAGTTTTGCCCAGCAGGAGTTCACCCTGGCCTTACCCTCTTGAGAGCGTTTGAGTGTTGATGTTGAGGCCGTTGACAACTATGCACTTCAACAGCAGCCGCACCTGCAGCATCATCCTATATATCGATGGCTTTTCTTAATTTAACCACCCAACAAGGCAAACCCCAAAAATGTGAGAATAATTTGGAATATTTTTTAACTTTTTGCACGTGCTTGCGCTCTAGGACACAAGCAATGGTTCACCCTTTTCAAGTGGCAGGGCAATGATAATGAGGCCTTTGAAAAATAACCACTTTCTGGCCGGCCAACTGTCGCTATGACGGATATGCATTGACATAGCAAATTAATATTAATTTCTGACACACGCGCCAGTGACACTTTCTGTGCCTTGGTCCCATCCCATCCCAGGAAAAAATAACACGAAATTATTCTCAAAACATTTATTTTGTCTGCGATTCTCAACGCAGCCGATGATGATGATGCTGTCTGGGTTTCTGGGGTACGGACCGAGGGCCTAACTGGCATCCTGTGACAGGATATCAAGTGAAATGATGCGCGCGTCCGACGGACGAGCGGCGAGCGGCTTGAGTAATTAGTTTGGATTTTGTGGCATTATAAAATCTCTCCTCTCGTGGGCCGCTCGACTGCCGCACAAATATTTATTCAAGTGTTGAAGTGTCTGCAGCGCAAAAAGTGTTTTCTTTTTCCCAAATTTTTTGTATTTCTCGTTTTTATATTTAAAATTTCATTGCCCTCGACAAGCGTCGTCAATCTTCTGGCCCTGTCTGCCGCATCGCGCAGTCGTGAAAAATTAGACACCTTATGCATTGAGAACTTTCGCATTGGAAACTTTGGAAACTTTTCCCTAAAAACATTTTCATACACAATCAATCCTTGTAATTGGCCGTTACGCGTTTCCCCTTGCGAGCGCCGAACGATTTTTTCTAGTTTTTCCCATGAAAAACGTAGCGCTAAATGAAATACAAGAAAAAAGTGCCGCCATTTTTTGCAGCCGCGCACAGAAATCAAAAGGCGAAAAGCAAAACTCACGCACAGCGAAAGCCAAAAGGAAATGCAAAAGAAAAGTTTAATTTTACTAATCACAGCAGAGTAATTACGTGGAAAATGAATTTTTCCCATCCTCGTCTTGGCCGCGTTGAGTTCGAGTTGAAGTCGGAGTCGGAATTCTGATGAAAAGGTGCCGCCCGCGAAGATGGTTGGTGGCAAGCGTCTTGGCGAAACAAATAACTGGCAATTTGTACGTTTTAATTTTTGTGTATTTTGGAAGAAAAAAAGTTTCAATTTTACTTTGGTTATTAATCAAGCGCGCCCAGTGAGCAAGCAAAATGGCCAAAGGTCAGTCAAATGTCTGACTTCAAGTACAAAAATGTTCAGAACTGTTCCAAGAGAAAGAACGTTTTGTTGGTGAAGAAAAAATAATCGGATGGTTAAAGACACACCACACACCGTGCGACCCATTGGAGGCTTATTATTATGAAGTTCTATATAAGCTAAACGTATCACTTGAAATACCTCAGTGCAATAAGTATATGTGCAAATATGTTTTCGTTTCTCTCTTCCTCAATAGTAACAGAACAAATGTTCTAGGTATGCAAAAGTCTTTTGTTGTTATCTATTTTTAGAATGCTTTTGCATAATTCTTCTTTGGTCATCATTCTTAGTACCGTTATCACACATTTGAGTGGCGAGATTTGATTTTCTTAGGAAATAAGTATATGTGCAAAAACCAATTCGTGTGCATTTAATGGTCGGCGTGCAACAAATTGGATGTGTTTTGATAAAAAATGAAAAGTTGAGAGTAAATTAAGTAGTTGTTGCAGAAACACAAAAAAAAAAAATTTTTAATTTTCCTAAGAATGCCGCGTGGAACACATTTATCAGCTGAGGAACGCGGACGAATCCAAGGATTGAACGAAGGTGGGGCTACCATCACTGAAATAGCTTCCAGAGTGTCTCGACACAGAAATACGATAGCTAATTTCTTAAAAAATCCAAGCTCCTATGGTCAGATTAAACGCAGTGGCAGACCGAGCCACATCGACGATAGGTGCAAGCGCGAGATTAAGCGCCTGGCTGTAAACAATCAAATGTCTTGTACAGGCATTAAACGTCATATAGAGCTCAATGTTTGTAGAAGACGGATCCATCAAATTTTAACTGAAAATTGTAACCTTAAACATAGTTCCCGGGTGTCGCTGCTATTGCCACGCCATCTTAAGGCTCGTTTGGCGTTTGCTGACAGGTACAAATTTTGGACCGAAGAATTCAGAAAAGTTATTTTTTCGGATGAAAAAAGGTTAATCTTGATGGTCCTGATGGCTGTCATAAGTATTGGCGTGACTTAAGAAAACCAAGAGAAACTCGCCATAAGAGGAATCACGGCGGTGGATCACTGATGATTTGGGCCTGTTTCGGATATGCAGGAAAGTCTCGGCTATGTTTTATTCCAATAAGAACAAACTCAGAAATCTATATTCAATTGCTGGAGAGTGAATTAATAGATTTTGCAGACGATCTTTACGAAGATAGATGGATTTTTCAACAGGACAACGCTCCAATCCACACATCAAAAGCCACAAAGGCTTATTTTCTTCAAGAAAATACCTGTACTGAGTGGCCGGCTATCAGTCCTGACTTGAACCCAATTGAGGACCTCTGGGGTATCCTCTCAGCCAGGATTTATAAAGGTGGGAGGCAGTTCGACTCAATTAAGCATTTAAAGTACGCTTTTGCTTGCAGAATGGGAGTTAATAAGCAATGAAACTCTCCAAAATCTGGCAGATTCCATGCCAAACCGCCTTGCAAAAGTCTTAGAGGCAAAAGGAAAGCACATTAACTATTAAAGTTGATTAAAAGTTTGAACTTAATACAAAATTTTAAGAACTATATAAAATGCACATATACTTATTTCCTAAGAATGAAATACATTTGTTAAATAATAATTTTTTGTTAATAAATATTGAAGTACTGAAATACTTATTTTATATGGGGATCACAATATTTTAAATTACGCAAGCATTGAAGTTTATGTATTACTTGAAGTAAAAATTACATTTCTTTGTGTGTGAGTAATTATTAACATATTTATATTATAAAAGGTTTTTTTCAGTTAACACTTTCTAAATTGTGTTTTAGTTCCAAAATACACAATGACGCAAGGTGCTATTGATTTAAGCCAGGGCTTACCGTTAACCGAAATAAACCATTTCAAGTCACGTACCGGAACCGGAACCGACACTCATTTGTTTTTAGAACCGTATAGCGTTTACCGTTATTATTGGAACTGATAGCACCGGAACGAAACCGAAACCTTGGTACCGGAACAATTATTTATTTTTGTTTTCATCATCATCTGCTGTAATTTTGCGGATCCAGATAACGACTTTCTTTTTCACCAGAAAGTATGAGACTCAGTTCACAGAATTGTACACATATTAACACCAGCTGAGGTGGCCACAACTAAACTTGAAGCCGAGAATATAGTTTTGGGTCATTCTTATTCTATAGTAAAATCACAACAATTCGTCCCCTCTAGCAAAATTGTTTGTTTAAGAAATAGAAAAGAGAAAGAAATCCCTTTTTGAAGACATTGCTTGGACTGTCGAACTTCTCTATTACAAACTTCCGTACAACCAAGTTCTCTATCCGTCGGTGTCCCAGAACTTCAAGAGATTGCATTTTCTTATTTAAAAATTTGGTTAGAACAAAAACTGTTCCAATTAAAGTGCCATCGCTAAAAACAGAACTGCATCTCTCCCAAAAAAAATTTCCCTAATTTTAGTTATGGGTTAATTTTATGTTCAACTGAAATTTTTTTGATTGTGATAAATATTTTATGATGCATTTTTAAATTATAGTTCAAATTTAATTCATATTCTTTATAAATAAAATTTAAAATTTTAAAATTTGTTGGCGCAAAGCATGAGGTGTAATTTGCCAGCCGTCAAAGCGTTAGCTGCCAACCAGATGGCGCCACAATCGCAAAACGGCGCCACTGATGTGGTTGGTTTAGATTAACACGAAAGACTTTGGTTGTTTTTCCTAATAATTATTGAAACGCAAACTTCAATGTTTAAACTATTTAAATAATTTATTCATTTTATGCAACCTATCAAGAAAAATAATTTTGTTTACAGTTCCAAAATTAGTTTTGCTTGTCAAAATTGTTTGGGTGGTGAATTTTGCTAAATCTCCAAACAAAACATGAGAGATTTGAAACCAACCGAAATGATTTTTCTGTGACACCGAGAATTGGTTTTGGGTTGGAATTTGGTTGGAATAGATTTCTGTGACACCTCCGTAATAACGAACTCGTTTCTGAACACTGCAGTTTTGTATTACGTATTTCTTTCTTACGAGTTTTCTTTATAACACACTTTTTTTGTCCACGTTTTTGTACATATTTTTTGACCCTAAATATAACGTTACGGTAAATACTAACTTGGTTTCTGATCAATCATTGCTTTATGATGAATACAGTTTTAATACTGGTTTATCTGAAATGAAAACATTCTTAACTTGTGGTCAGAATCCTCTACAAAGTTCCCAGAACTGTATCAGATTTTCAAAATAGGCTTTCTGTTCCAGCTACGTAGGTTAGCGGTTATCTTATGACTGGGACTGGGCTGGTGATGTCAGGTTATTATTCGGTACAAAATGTACTTTGTGGTTGTAGAATTAATTTTCAAACAGATTACTTGATAACCAACTTAGCGTGAAAACCCATAATACAATATTATATGCGATTATATAATGTAATCATAAGTACTTCCTTTTTAACTACATATAGTAATACGAAATATAAAATAGTTTTTATAATTTTACTTTGAATGTGAAACTATTCATTTTGTGTTGCATTTTAATACGTTCTATTGATCTGCTAATAGCATTCCAAATTACCGTTGCTTTCGCTAAGGAAAAATTGAACAATTGCTTGAATGATGTGTTTAGTAGAGGCAACTCAGCATCTTTAGTGACAAAAAAGTTCAACTATCCAGCTCTTATACCTTTAAGTCAGACTCTTTTAAAAGAAATAACTTCATGTTTGTTTCCTCAAAAATGTACTTTTTACATTTTTAAATGTTTTATAAAAGTTGGTTGCATGATCTGTAACTGTTCTACATATTTGGAACTAATTTTTTTCAATTTGTGGTATCTTGGAGTATTTTCTCGCAAAAACATGAACGACCCAACAAATTAAGTGTGACAGAAAATTCTCAAAATCCCAAAAGCTTAGAAATGACATCAATTGATAACGTACAAAAAGAACCTTGTACCTAACCTATTGACAAGGTAAATGATAGGAACCTAGGTAGGGTAAAAGGTGCTCGAATTTGAAAATATTAAGGTAAGATAAAAGGTATACAAAATATGTATCTAGCAGACATTAAATAATTTTTTTTTCAATTGGTAAACGAAGGTTTTTATCGGGTTTTGGGTTTCTTTACACAATTTACACGGTTTTTTTTTTGCACACGGCTTACTATTTACAATGTTTGTGTATGTCTTTCGCGGTTTGTCTAAACGACATTTTCTTTTTTGTCTGTCTGTCTCGTCCAGCTTCTGCATAAGGTGTGACCATACTTCGATGTCGTAAAAATACCTTAACACTAACACTACATGTTGTTAAGCTACTTCCAAAGATTACAACTTTTTACCTTTTAAAAGTGATAATAGTATCTCCACTTTACTTGCGGGTCTTTGGTCTATATAGAAAATATCACGCTATGCGATTGACTTTGAAATTCCAAATTTCTTATTCACGGTATGAAACGATTTATAAATCCACCGGCACCTGCATATGAGAGACATAATAATCTAAATACAACTGTAACACAAGAGTCTGAGAGTTGCACTTTTTTTGAGGCAAGTAAATGGCAACGCAAGTAGTCCGTCTGTGGATCGGTCAATAATGCTGATAACTATATATCTATGTGTATATTGAGATTTTCTGAATTTGTCTGGATGTGTGCGATCATACCTTTACCAGTTACAGGGTATAAAAAGTAGCTGTAGAAAGGGAAATGATTCATCATTTATTTAATATTTGAGAACAGTTTAAGTTTGTACCAGATATCTTCATTAAAATTCGTTTTCAAACACATTCCCTAAATTTAAAATAGTCATTTCATGAAGCTACTAAATTCTCCGACTCCTCAACTCCTCGACAGAGATGGCCACAAATCATTCAACTACAAACAAAACAAACAAACAGAGACAAAGAATTTAAACTCATTTAACTCAGCATAATGAGCGGCCCTTGAACATGCGGGAAGTTCCCTTTGCCAGGAGTAGGCACAGCTTGTCGTTCCACGCTGATGAGGATCACACTGATGAGGATGATGATGATGATGTCACCTTATATACGAAATGCACACAAATACAGTGGCAAAATGCTGGAGGGCATAGTAAACACAACCATAAAAACCATTAACATCTGGTGTGATTAACTCTTAAAACGGCGAGTCAAGTCCGTTGGCTCTAAGCAGCCCCTCGCCCGTTGGGGAGGGTGGAGGGAGCACTCATTCACACGGCAGCCAGTGCATGGAAATGGGAGACGGCAATGAAGTTGGAGTCGGAGTCGGAGCTGCGTCGTCAGCTTCTTTGTCGCCATCGTTGTTCGATGTGGCCGTACGCTTTTGGAAATTTATGAGTTTCGCTTGAAAAGTATTTTATTGCATTTATAATTGTCTGAGTGTGTGTGTGCGCCGCATGGGAAATGAATGGCCCCGTCCCCACTCCACCACCCTCCACCTCTTCACTGTGTAAATGTTGCACATAAACTCTTTAACACTTTGCCTCTCGTTGCAATTAAAAAAACTCTACTTATTGGTGGAAAGTGTTTGCCATCGTATCAGCATCTGTATCTGTATCTGTATCTGTGCGGCGTATCTGCTGTATACATTAGGGAACCACTGACACCCTCCCATCCGTTTGCTCCACTTCGGTGTTTTGGGGCACCGCATCATTTGTTTGCGTAACTTTATTAGACTCTTGAATTGCGTGTTTAGTTTTTGAACAAATTTATGTGCCGGGATTGTGACGAAAATGTGGGAAAGTTGCGTTTGGGAAGCCATGTGTGCCAGATACAGATACGTTCAGTGACAACTGCAACACTCTGATGGATCTAACAAGTGTAACAAGTGTGTGTTCGGCTGAGTGGGGATCCCCACTTAAAGGGCATTTCGGAGTATTTCATAGTAAAAGCATGGAAAGTAACTTAATATCGTTCTTAAATTAAGACAATGAAATATCGTACGATTACTTGCTCGACTTGGTCACGTTTAAAACCAATAGAGGAAAATTGAGTGTGAAAGTACTATTGATAACTCAATCAAACTATTTCAAAAAATGTCAAAGTAATTTATATATAAATACTTTTCATATCAGATATCGGTAAAATGTTTTTCGTTGGCTTACTTCAGCGCAGACTTGCCCAGAATCTGTGCCACCACACAAATGTGCCCAAAAAGCATTATTCTGAGTCGAAGAATAAGTTGAACCACAACAACTTAGTTTTATTGGGCGGTGGCCTGGGCAAATTGCAGGGCGGCATCAAGGAGGAGGAATACTTCAGCTCAGTCAATCGAGGTCTCTTGTCTAAGATTCGTGATCATTTGGATAAGTGCAAGAAAAGTGCCTATCTACAAAATTGGGATGAGTTCCAAAGGACCCTGGATCAAGTGGCTCTATATAACACCACATGCAAAAACAAGCACAAAAATATCATGGAAGAGGTCTTCTTCATGAATGAGAATGCCGACTGCGTTAAAATTTGGAATGATCGTGTACAAGCTGGACTTACTCCAAATCCCGATGAGCGGGAAAAATGATTGGATAAGAAAACGGAAAGCTAAGCGTCTATTAATGTTTGATTGTTGAACAAGAATGCATAAAATAAAAATTGTTGCGTTTTTTAACTCCAAGGAGTGAACTAGTTGTTAACCAAAATGGAAAAGTAACTCTGTTTCCTCTTTTCTTTTTGCTTAATATTTGAAGTAGCGGCTCAACTTTATAACAATTTTTCGTAAAAACATTTAAAAAAATTTGATTTCTTAGAAAACGTTTTTACACATCCGGTCACCTTCACCAGCTTTTGGTGCCAGATGAAGTAACCAGCCATGAAAAAGCCTCTCAAATTTTGCCGTTTGCACTCGGCGTTGAACTTATTCCTGGTATCCAGAAGCAACATGGCATGGATTAGAGTTGATAGCGTTATTCTGCAGCAGTTGTTGTGAAAGTTCTTTCCAAGGAAAAGCAGCAGAAGCAACGACAGCCACATTGGTGACAGATTACTGAATTATTAAGTGTGACCAACCATTTGGCCAAATGTACATATTTTTGACTAGTATATTATTTTCCCAATTTTCTATATTCTGAAAATATGTTGACAAACGTACTATGCTTTTTCAGTTGAGAATATACTTTTCCACTGGAATCAGCCAATTTGAACAGGGGAGTGGAATCAGGCTATTAAAATAAATCCACCAAAAATTAATAATTGAGTATTGTAGACTTGGAAATATTTTAAAATAGTCGCCAAATATGTCCATATAAAGGGTGAATTTTTAAGAGCTACAGGAAAGATTAAAAAAAGAAACGCAAAGCTAAGCTACTGTATTACCGGAAGTTTTGATACTCTGTGAAATAGCTTGTCACAACGGTTAGCGACTTCGACCAAACCTCATAAATCAGCTTAAGAACATGACCATATTCCTATGACCGTGTTTCTGAGAGCGATAATATTGGAGATAAAACATTTTTTTCATTTTTTAAAAAACGAACATTTGTATGGCAGCTACAAGAAGTAGTCATCCGATCCGGTCGGTTCCGACATATTAGCAGCGTGCAGTAAAAAGAAGACTCTTGGTCAAGTTTCACGCCGATAGCTCCAAAACTGAGGGACTAGTTCGCGTACAAAGTTCGCGTTACAAACTTCTAGGCAAAATTATAATACACTTTTCAGTGTATAAAAACATTAACGTCAAGAAAAATGCATGAAATCTTTATTTGAATCAGATAGTACGGTCCGTATAATTTAATGTTTGAAGATTATTTCATGCAAATGTTGACCGTGATTGCGCCTCAAATGGTCCATCCGTTTTAGCCAATTTTGGCATACTCTTTCCAACATTTCGGCCGGTATCTCACGAATAAATGCTTCAATGTTGTCTTTCAATGCGTCAATTGAAGAGGGCTTGTCTGTGCCGTGTGTGTATGAGCTTTAACAAAGCCCCACAAAAATAGTCTAAAGGCGTTAAAACGCACGACCAAGGCGGCCAATTGGTCGGTCCCGGAACGTGAAATAAAATGTTCACCGAACTCGCCTCTCAATAAGTCCATTGTTGCGCGTGCTGTGTGGTATGTGGCACCGTCTTGTTAAACTACATGTCATGCAAGACAAGCTCTTGCGTTTTGGGCAAACAAAAGTTGGATATATCTCACGGTAGCGCTCACCATTCCGTTACGTTACGATTCGCATCATCTTTTGAAGAAGTACGATCTAATGATGCTACCAGCCCATAAACCGCATCAAACTGTAACTTTACTGGATGCATTGGTCACTGGCTGAGCCAAAATGAGCTTCCTGAACACAATTTTTCGGTAAAAACTTTCCAAGAGCCCATTCACCAAAAAATTCTACGTTACGGTAGTCTATTTAAATTCTTGCACCAGCTGTATTTTGAAAGGCTTCACACTAAATCCTTCCGCAAAATCGCTGAGAACGGCGAAGAATCGATAATTGATGGTCAATCTTTAACAATGGCCAAAACATCTGCGATATTTTCTTCAGTTCGCACTCTACGTAAGCGTGTTAGTGATTTAATGTCTTAATAATTTTAATAATACAATTCAATAATTTGCAAAGCGTTGTTCGTTTAAGACGAGTCATGTTAAATTCTAGACTGAAGATGTTTAACAGTGAAACAAAACACGAAACGTGCGTGATCTGTAAAACGTGTTTTGCCAAAGAGATGATAGCTAAAAAATCACCCTTTATAACTAAAGGTATTTTAGCGTTAAGTTATTTAAAGACAGAGACTGTACCATGTGATCGAAATGAATTGAATTTGATATATATCCTTTTTTGAATTTTTTCAATCCATAATGTTTTTTTCCTGTCATCTTATTTGGCTTCCTGTGACTTCTGTCTATTCAGTAAACTTAAGAGACCGCTTTGGAACACCGTTTTGAATCCATTGAGATGTTTAAAAATAAATCGCAGAAGGCTCTGAAGGCCATTCCGAAGGAGGACTTTTCCAAGTGCTACACAGAAACAAGTAAGAGCGTTGCAGTCGAGTGCCCTGACTCTGAAATACCCTGTACCATTGAGACACACATACACACTCACAAACGCACACACACACATGCGCGCAGCTGCCTGAAATAGGCACAGCGCTCTGACAAGCAAAATAGTTTCGTGTATACCTTTGGTGTTTTTGCTCGGATCGTGCGCTTTTTAGGATAGACAGATATAAGGCCTCAGATAATATATATTACGCCGCGAAGTTGGAACTTTAAAATTGTCGCTCTGTCAGTTTTTTTGCGTTTTAAGGGGGTAGGGGGTAAATTTCGCAAATCTGAAACAACCTTGATCTGGGTACGGTATACACCTATATACATGCAAAAATTTGTGTCTCTATTTCTAATTCTAGTGTCTAATATCGACGAGTTCATACAGAGAGACAGACAGACGGACATGGCTAAATCGACTCGGCTGTTGATGGTAAATATATATATACTTTATGGGGTCGGAGATGCTTCGTTCTGGCAGTTACATACATACATTTGCACAACTTCATAAGAATTTAAAAGTTTTAGACTTTAGTTTCGTTGGGGCCAGTACATGTAGGCACAGGTCACTGAAGATTTGGTAGAGGCACCAATGAAACAGCTGTATGACCACCTAGCCTCCTTTGTGAGGTGTTGTGTTCCTGTTTTTTGATTTTGTGCAAGCATAACGAGACCTACAGCCAGCGTACTATTGATGGTTTGATTATCATAAAGATCGTTAAAGCACACACACAGTTTTGATTAGTTGAATAGCTTAGCTTTCTCTCCTTAACTCCATTAACTAGTGGGCACTCCAAATCGAACATTTGAACTCCATATGTTAGATATGTGTCTCAATTATTCAAAATCCTAAGGCAATCTCTTACCAACATCCCCTCCACTAATGTCCTTGCTTATTCCTTAAGTAAGTAGTGCAATCAATTACTGCCCACAATTATGTACATTACCACCGAATACATTCCAAAAATAGAGCCCACCAGAGACAGATGAAAGCGGAACTGTGGTCTCCGTCTCCCGAGCGGGAGTGTCTCGCATATGGAAAATAAATTGCCAAACAAATATCAACATGACAAATTGATAAATTCATGTTATTATTCCGTTGAGGCTGGTGCGTAGTTTTTAGTTTTTGTCCGCCTAGCCGGTTCACACATTAACCAAATGAAAATTCGGTGTTGACGCATTTGTTTTACTCATTTCCCCCCGCCACCAACCGGGCCCAGCGACAAATGAGCCAGGCGGCTGGCTGAGCAGCTGACAGCTTGGAGGAAAACTACCGACGAGCAATCACGGAGCAATAGATGGAATGGAAATGGAGACATTGAGCACGTTGCGGCATTTGTCAACGGTTTCCATATGGCGGTTTCCTCGGCTACCGCTTGGAATGCTTTAATGATGCGCGAAATGTTAATTTTTCATCTTGATCGCTCGACGTGCCGTGGCAGCAACTTACACTGGTAAAAATAAAGTGCCACTTAACAATTAATCAAAATTAAATGAATATCTAGAACCAAATTCAAATCACTTTATTTTGACTAAAAATATGCCCAAATTATCAATTGACGGTGTATTTGCCAGTGTAATGACCTACCCGGCAGCTGAGTCAGCTCGGTTGGCTTTTAATTAACGTTGATCACCTCAATTGCGAGCAGGCAGTCCCTCGCATCTTTGCCAATTAAGGAGCCTCGGGCTGCCGCCGCCCTCCTTCAGTCAGTTGGCATTACATGTGGGCGCTGGTGCATTATGCTCCGACTTGGCCATATAATTCTTATTAATTGAGCTGAATGTATAGAGTAAATATTAAGTTACGCTCGCAGCGACGAGGTGGAAGAATTTGTATGCGGCAGCAACCTCCCCCATTTGAGTTTGAGTGTCGCGTGTTTAATAATAATTTCTTGTGGAATCTGCTTACCATGGTCTAATTAAAATCAATTGACTTAATTGAAAGTACAACAAAAACTATGAGAAAAAAGAACACAGAGAAACGCCACCATAACTTGGTTGGACATGAAGGTAGCAATTTGATCATACGCATAATTTATGGCCTCTAGAAAGTTTCGCCAAGCGTGGACAAGCCATAAATCAGCATCAGCATTCGGCTCTTTAAATTGGCATAAATCCTCGATACTGCGATACATGTTGTCTGTATGTGCGATTATTTGTTTGTGCGAACGGATGGAAGTCTATTTGCTTGCAATGCTAATTTTTCAAAATCTCGCGACAGTTTTTCAGTTGGTAATTGCAAACTTGGCCCGGGCCCTAAACAAGTGCCATATTTTATATCGGCCTGCCACTTGCCCGCTAATATATGGCTTTTGCAATGATAAATCTCAGACATAAGTCTAATTTGGCCAAACATCGTCGTAATATCACAATAGAATCGCTCGTGAGTGTGGGCCGAGGGCAGTCTGTCGCCAAGTTCTTTTGGCTTATCGCCTACCGCCAAATGGCACAAATCATACAGATGCAGAAAATATTATTTCATTTGTATGCAATTTTTGTTTATTAGAAAGCGTGGGCCATCGGAATTGTGCATCGTAAATTATGTAAATTATTCTCAAAATGCGTTTTACTGGCAGTTTAATTATGTAGAATTGAGTGTATGAAGTTGATTTATTGTAAATGATTTTTTTGACATTTCATTTAGAAATCGCCAGTACATTTGAACCAAGTTTTGTGGAGGAATGTAAAAAAAATGCCTATATTCTGTTTAAATAATTACGCTTATTAGCCACTGAATCTGATAAGTTTATTTTGGACAAACATTTCGTACAAAACTAAAATGAAAATAACTTTAAAAACATGACTAAATTGACTCAAGCTTGTAATTCAACCAGATATACAGGGTTGGTCCTATTCGACGAACCAATGGTTTTTTTTAAGAGATCAAAGAAAACACATTGTTTAAAATAATAGCTTATTCCCGCGGCCTCGCTCGCATTTGTGTATGTTGATTTTCACAATTTGTAAGTAACTTAACTTTCAGGTGCAGCTTTCAGATGAAAAATCAGTTCGGATAAAAACTTAAAAATTTGATTCAACAGTCTTCCCCCTATTTTTCGATAGATCTTCCATAATATAAATGTCATGTATTTTAAACTTATGCATGTGGAGCCTTGCAAATAAATTGGAGCTTATCCCTAGGAATTAAGTCTTTGCCCAACACTTCACTCAGGGTGTGCAGATTTTTTAAAATTAATTTAAACCTGATGAGCCTGAGGGAAACCTGATGATGAATAACAAAAGAGTTTCGTACCACAATTTTTCTACAATTTTCCGACTTTTGGGGTAGATTTCAAAAAATTTGTTGAATTTTCTGCTTGATCTTTCAATATAAGTTTGAATCTGATCGGATAATAAACAAAAAAAGTTTCCGCTAATTTTCTACATTTCCTCACAAAGTTTTTCCAAAATCTGATCTTTTGTGGGTAAAGTCACCGGTTGTGGACACCCCAGTCTATTTTTTGACAGGTAACAGATGCCGCCAAACTGAGTAATGTCAAACTTGTAGTTTGACAGTACACATAATCCGAGCCAATACCGAAGTGTAAACACGCATTTGGTTTCTTGCTGTGAGCCTTTGCGATGTTTGCGATCTTCCTGTGCATTTGAAGTGCACAAAAATTGCGTTTTGGAATAATTTTTTTCATTCTGCCACTAAAGCCATAATTTTTGGATTTTTTTGCCACTGAAGGCCACTTCTCTAGAGGTAATCCGGAAGAGTTTTTTCAATTTTTTACAGCACTTTGAAGTGAAAAACGCGATTTGAGCTAAAAAAAAAATCGCGGTTAATTTGTTATTAAAAATAGAAAAAGATGAAAAAAAAAAACTCTTCCTGATTACCTCGGGAAATACATCACCTTTAAAATGCGTATCAACTTTTTTGGATCGGTTTAGTAGATTTGGAGTTCTGATGTAGACAAACTGAAAACGAGAAAGGCAAAGCTAACTTCGTCTGTACCGAAGTTTTGATACACTTGAAATAGCTTGTCTCAACGGTTAGCGACTTCGACCAAACTTCGCAGATCAGCTTAAAAACATTACATATTACCCATGACCGTGTTTAAGAGCAGTAATATTGAGAACAAACCAGTTTTTCTTACTAAAATCCATTTTCCGAACGAACATTTGTATGGCAGCTACAAGAAGTACACTAGTGGGCATAATTATTTTGACCAAAAATAATTCATAAATAAATCATTATATCTTTTAAACAAAAAATCATAAAATTTTGAAATTTATATCGGATAATGGTATAAAAGTAAGCTTTCAATAACACATAAGTAGTACACAATCGGCTGCTTAGGTTAGAAAATATAAATCAAAATGTGCAAATGGGGTTGGCATAAGTATTTTGACAAGATTTCAAAATGGATTTATTCTCAGCACAGGACCTCAAATGCTAAAACAATGATTGGTTCTAGACAAGTTTTTCACGCTGAACCCGAATCTGGCTTTAGAAATTGCATATCTTTAATGGATTAACTGTAAAATGGACATAAAAATGCAAAAAAGACCCTTTTTGACCATTTTCCCTGGATTTTATGTCCTAGAAACGAGCTATTTTTAAAAAATTTGATTTGTCAAGTTTGAGTACTTAGTTTTATCTTAAATTGTAGTTCATACTTTCTTAATATTTATAAGATATAAGTTCGTGCTCGATCTGCGAAGAATGGCCGATTTGCATGAAAATTTCTATTTTTTGTGCTTTTCATGAGCTTTTATGAGCTTTAGTTAGTTTTTGAGGTAGAATGCACTCAAATATGCATTATTGCTTGAAAAGCGCCAGTGTAGCTCATGAAAAGCACAAAAAATTGAAATTTTCATGCAAATCGGCCATTCTTCGCAGGTGTAACTCCTTAGTTTTACTTGGATTGACTTCAAATTTGTACAAAATATTCTCGACTTATTGTTCATTCAGAAAAAGAAAAAAAAAAAACAAATTTTTTAAAAATAAAAAAAAACAGTTTTTAGCAGGGATGCAAACCGCTCGTAAATTAGGACTGGTTCGGTTCAGTGTTTTGCACAGTTTTTGAACCGCCGGTTCGGTTTATTAAATGTTTTTTGGGGTTTACTGAACCGCGGTTTCGGTTCGGTTCGCGGTTGATACATTTAGTTAGATTATTTAGGTAAGGTTTAGGTTGTTTGGTTAGGTTCTTAGTTATTACATAATATACATTTCATTTTTATTAAACTCTAAATTTGCTTTGATATGTTTTGATATCTTTAAGACTGTACTATTTAATGAAGACATATTCCTTCGATTGATTGCATTTCAAAACAACAAGAGATATATAGAGTTTAAAGAACTAAAATTTAGTTCAATATGATAGAATTTTAGTTAAGATTTAGTAATAATATTTCTCATAGTAAAGTTTCATAGATATTGCCTCTTAAGTCTGATATCGTTTGTTAATTCAGTGTGGGAAATGCTCGATCTACTGACACTTGTGTGGCTGGAACTGCCGAAGTAGATTTTCCTGATAAATATTCCAATATTTATCTTTAGGTAATCGCTTTTCGCCATCAAACGCTTCAATGTAAATAACAAACGATATTTTACTTTATGATGGAAATTAGTCCTTATAGGGGGCGCCACAGAAACCTCTTCCAACCAAATTCCAACCGAATTCCAATTCTTAGGTGCCACAGAAATTTCTATTGGTTGGTTTCAAACCTCTAATGTTTTGTTAAGTGATTTTGCAAAGCTCTTTTTTCACTAGCGCCTTTTGTCGAATTAGCGCCCTCTACAGCTAGCGGATTAAAGGCTAGCGGATTGAGGGCTGGAAACTAATTCCTCATATTAGGCGCCAACAAATTTTAAAATGTTGCATTATGTTGGTGGAGAATGCGACTTAAAATTGAATTATTATTTAAAAATTCATCATAAAACATATAACACAATCAAAAAATTTCAGTTAATCATTAAATTAACCCACATCCAAAAAAAGGGAAATTTTTTTGCCGAAAGTTTCAGCCCTATTATTAGAGATGGAACATCAATTGGAACATCTGGTGCTCCAACTAGATTTTCTAATTAGAAAATGAAATCTCTAGAAGTTCTGTGGCACCAACGAATTTTTCGAGAGATTTACAAACCAACCGTCGGCAAAATCTCTAGAGATTTCTGTGGCACCCCCGTATATTTCCAATTCGCCTTGACATATCGGGTGCAAAGAATTATCCGTTATGGTTTCATTAACGAGTTGGATCTTCTTGTATAATAACATTAAATGAGATTTAGATAGCTTTTTTCCTTCTTCTTATAGCAGGTTTGATTCCTGGTAGAGGTAACAAAATCAAGACTTGGCCTGTTCCAATTTTGAGTTCTTTGCTTTTTTACAACCACTTTTGATCTTCCACGTATTTTAGTTTGTAATTTTGTGCAAATGTATGTAACAGGGAGAAGGAATCATTTCCGACCCTATAAATTACATATATGCTTGATGAGCATCGACAGCCGAGTCTATATAGCCCTGTTTGTCAGTCTGTTCGTATGAACGAAGAGATCTCAGAAAAGGTAAGAGATTGGGGTTTGACATGTATGGGGTATATGTAAATGTATTTCTAATACTTGGAGACAGATCAAGTTTATATTCAATTTTTGCCACGCCCCCTCTCTCCCACGCAATTTAGAAAAAACGTCATATCTCCCACAGTTTTGTAGATAGATGATTCGTACCTTCTAGAGATATTTAGTAATTAAGATTATTTATCCATTTGACAAAGAAATGGTTAAGATTGGATGATACGGATCGATCGGACGAGTTATAAAGAAAACAAACAATTCTGTTGGGTAGCACTGGCCACTTTTTGTGGTTTTTTATTTAAAACGATAAGATATATACAAACTTTGGGGGTACTGAGTATGTTATAGTTTGATTTTACAGAGTTTGATTGGTCTGAAATATATCTTTACCATATTTTTTGTGATCAGTTGGGCACGCACTTGCTTTCCACCAAATAATGCGCTGCGATTTGGCTCAGTATGGTAAATCAATTGGTAACTCAATATCTTGTTGAAATGAACCGAACCGAACCATTTTATTTTTCGGTTTTTTGGTTCGGTTCAGCATATTTATAAACACACCGGTTCGGTTTACGGTTCGGTTCACAAGTGCAAAAAGCGGTTCGGTTCTGTTCAGAACCGGTTTGCATCCCGGTTTTCAGCCAATTTTTTTGAGTTTGGAGTTAGATTTTTTAAATTCGAAACTAGCTTCCTATTTTTATGTTTTACTTTAAAATGAGTTTCAAACTCATCGCTGGGAATAATTGTTATGCCCATACAACCTTGACCACCAATTTCCCACTTAGAGGGGTGAATATTTCCGAAGATCGGCATGCAGTTATTGTTAAATTTTCACATAGATCTTTGAAAAGAGTTTCAAAATGATCAGAACAGCCACAAATAAGTTTCATACAACAGTTTATCGCCAATTTTTCTAATATTGGGGGTAGATTATCAAAAATTTGTACAGTGAGGAAAAAATGCTCTAAAAATTTTAATATTTACACCATTGATTTAGCGTCAAATATGGAATTCGTTGGTATATATAAAGTGTGAAAATATTAAAAAAATTTGTATATTAACTTTTTGTACACTTGAAAAGTGTATTATAATTTTTGCCCAGAAGTTTTAAACGCATAGAAGGAATCATCGCCGACCACCTAAAGTATATATATTCTTGATCAGCATGACGAGCTGAGTCGATTAAGCTTTGTCCGTCCGTCTGTCCGTCTGTCTGTTTCTACGCGAACTAGTCCCTCAGTTTTGGAGCTATCGAGCTGAAACTTTGCACAGAGTCTTCTTTTTACTGGACCCTGCTAATATTTTGGAGCCGAACGGATCGGATGACTACTTCTTGTAGCTTCTATACAAATGTTCGTTCGGAAAATGGGTTTTAGTGAGAAAAACTGTTTTGTTCTCAATATTACCGCTCTCAAACACGGTGATAGGTAATATTGAATGTTTTTAAGCTGATCTGCGAAGTTTGGTCGAAGTCGCTAACCATTGTGACAAGCTATTTCAAGTGTATCAAAACTTCGGTACAGACGAAGTTAGCTTTGCCTTTCTCGTTATATCCAATTAGTTTCTTCTGAATCAATAGCAGCAATCCCATAAAAGGCACCACCAGTTGGGCTCTGAAAAGCAACGATTTATATAAAGTTTATTTTAAAAATGATTCTTTACTCTGCTGGGATTCCAACTCGGAGACATTGGGCTGAATACAATCTCTCTACCCGTAGAACTTCACCTTCTCTGCCCCGATTTCAGTAGAAGAAGACTTAGGACACTAGGACAACCTCTCCAAATCTGCCTCTCGGTGATATCCTGCCTTGAAATCCCCGGTCTACTAAAATTTATTCTGTCCACACAATGGTTAAGTACCGAGGACTCCCCTCAGTTTTAAAACGGGTTAACAGGAAATAATCATGGCATCGCAATGGGCATATAGTAGGAGAGCGACTTGTCGTTCTCAGCCATCGCTATTCCACGCACTGGTTGCAAAGAGCCTAGTACACTACTTGCATAGAATTGAATCTACCATCTGCCTAAAAATATGGGACCACTTGTAATTCTTAAATACAAATTCCGCAGATTCTTCATATATAAGGGGCAAAGAGAATTTGGTCATTAAATGTGTTTATATTTAAACCAAAGAGGAAATTAGTTGATTTTAATACAAGAATGGCATATTAAAATTAAATATGATTGTATTTGTTTTTTTCTATGCCATATTTCCCTGAGTATAAATAATTTAAAATAAAATTAAATAAATTAAAATTATCCGGAAGATTGGTATGCATTTAATGTTGAATTTTCATATCTATTTTTGAAATTGGGTTTGAGTCTGATCAGTAGAATATCAAAAGAGTTTCGCACGAAAGTTTTCCGGCCATTTTCCGACTTAAGGTTTAGATTATATTTTATTATTTGTAACTTTTCCGAATCCCGAAAATCTTAAAAATTGGTTTTTAGGGGGCCAAGCTGTTGGGCCATGGGATAGCGACGGCCTTTCTATGTAGGTTAGCTGCAACAGCGCGAGTCACGCCGTAGTGCACCGATAAGGCCGCCTGCTTTAAGTAGCCTCATACACACCCAATTTCTACATAATACCTAACCCTTTCCCATCCCACACATATCACAGCGAGTAACCAATAGTCCAGTTTCAAACGGTGGGCACGGACATGTGGCGACCGCCGCAACGCATTTAAAATCCCACCATGGGGATAGCTCCAGCTGTAAGGAAGAATTTGAGAACGAAGAGGGGCCAGAGGGGTGAGAGGGGTGGTGTCTATTTCAGATGATTTGTTTTAAGAAATGGGAGCTTAAAGTTGCTTAACATACCTATTTTGACCCTTTTGAGGATAGAGCCTACTTTAAGCTCAAATTACCAGAAATGCAGTAGTACGGGGTCCACCAATGATATCAAGCTATTTACTGTTAAAGCCAATCCACGTTCCATTATCGAATAGTCATCAGTATATGCTTGCGAAAACGAGGAGTCCGACGTATATTTAAAATTCAGGAAGGATTCTTAAAGAAGCGAGAAAGGGCTATTACAGCTTTTTAAAGAGTAGCCCTAAGCCGTTAAAAATCTATTGAGAAACTTGTTCATAACTTTGACAACCCCCAAAGCAGCTACCGTAGGCAATTTTGAGCAAGTGTTTAAAAACATACCTCATCTTTATTTTACATTTTTTTTTTTCGAAATGGTTCAACGCACTTACGGGTAGGAACAACAAAATGTGCACATTACACTAAATGGGTTCATATATAGTACAACCCGCATCCATATGTATGTGAAAGATGTGCGACAACAACAACAGCAAGCTAAGCCAGAGCAGGAGACGGGCCACAGGCAAACAAAACAAATTTCAATTTAGCTTAAAGATTTTGCACATAAAATTTGTAACACTCAATTAGTTTAAACGACAACGAAAAATGTTGCCAGACCAACAACAACAACAACAACAACATCGGCAGCAACTACCCCCTTTAGAGTCCCTGAATCCTGAGCTAAATCGCATAAATGCGGCGACGTATGAATTTCATTTAATATGATTAGTGTGGACCGGGCTTGCCACTCACATGAGAGGTATAAACAGTTCGAGAGACAAGTGCAGGCGGCAGGGGATGGGGATGGGTTCGCTTTCATATTGGGTCATAAAAATATTTGCGCTGCATACTTGCGGGCGCGCTGCAGCATAAATCAAGGCAAAAACACATCATTATGATGAGAGAAAAAAAAGGTGGTGAGTAACTCAAACGGGGTTGGAACGGGAGGAATCTAATTTAATTTCGCTAATGTAGTGTAATGCTCAGGCAGTTTACGGTTTGCTACTCGAAGTGAATTAGTGCCAAATGCTCTTAGGGTGTTGGCCCAGTGGCAGCCGAGACTGAAACAAAATCTTCATTAATTCTGATCGATGACCATAAATCCTTTTCAGTGTTTCACTTTTTTTCTGACGCTCAAATATTTTGCATTGTTGCAACAATCAAATGATTGAACACTTACAACAAAAGTCCACTGGGATGGCTAAGACAGGAGCTCATGCTCATACAAATTCGACAGCTGAAAGCGTTTCCGCTTCCGTTTTCTTGTCTTTGTTTGCCCACATTTCGCCCTCTCTCTCTCTCTCTCTAGCTGTTCCACTCTCTGTATGCAGTGAAGCGCGTTTATTTGTTGCTCGTAATTTATTTACTGCCCCCCAAATCCTTACGGGTTCGGCAGCTAAAGATGGAAGCCGGCCATTGAGTTGGTTCAACTGCATGTCCACTTGCAACTTGTTTGTTAAATATGGCCAGCAGCCTGGCAACTCTTCTTGTTCTTCCAGTGAGTGATAAATTAATCGCTACATCAGTTTTTAATTCCGTGTTGCTGACGATTTATCTTTGGGCCATGCGTTGGCGTGTGCCGAATCCCAAACCCCGCCCCCTAGCCGCCTACAGCTGGCTATCACTAAAACTGGCACACTGGAACAAGAGCTGGTCAGAACTATTTTATACGAGTTGGAGACGCAAACCATAGTAAGCAGCACCAAGGAGACACATGAGAAAGCAAGACAATACAAGATTCCCTAAACTCAAATCCCTTGGAACAACGCAATTTGACAGGATCACAGAAGTGATTTAAAGGCAAGGCTTAAGACAAACTCCGAGAAAAGATTGAAGAGGACACCAGTCGCAAAGGCACATGGATGTAGATGGAAAATGCAATCTGTTTATCATTCACCTGGAGTTGCACTGATCTGGTGGAAGAGGCGCAACTTCTCATTCCACATTAACAACCTTCACAAGGAGCAAAGATCTTCCCATATAACCTCCTGGCGACTCTGGACTTCAGTCTAAACATGGTACCAGGCAGCACTCTTCTAAAGTTTGCACCGCAAAAAAGTGCAGTAAGATTCGGAAACTGAAACTTCTAAAAAAATCTACTTAACGTCGGCATCCAATTGAAAGTAGAAGTAAATGCTTAGACAAATCGTTCACTTAAAGAGATACGTATGACCCTCTTGCACTAACATAAAAAGGAACCTGAAAAATGAAACTCTCGTATTACATCAAAATTAAAAAAAATATCAATATGAAAATTATAAGGCAGCAGCACAAAAAGCGAACAGCAGTAGCAGTCGTCGCTTCATCATTTTTGATTTCGATTCTGCTTTAGTTCAGTGTATTAAATCGACGCAGCAGCACGTGTTCGCTTTCAGATGTCGACGGCAGGGCAAGCGCGACAGATCATCTCTCACATATCATTTTGCTTTTCGCTCGTTCGCGTTATTTCTCTCAACACTAGCCCACCGCACACAACAGCAGCGGGGGTTAAAAGCAAAACATTTACCTTCTCGGCTCTGTTGAACAACAACAGCGAGCTGAAAAATAAACAAATTTTGTTGTTGCGTTGCGTTAAATTTTTGTGGTCTTAATAAGTCCGAGAAAAGTTAGTGGCGACAGCGCTGCTTTTTCTAGATAACAGTTTTGTGCTGCTGTCTTCCGCGGTTTCTGTTTTTTTTTTTTCAAAAACAGAAGCAATAGTTCATATTGATCTGTTAAATAAAGTCAAAGCTGTGAATAGCAAATATATTGGGAAATTTACTACTTCGACTGAAGCAATTAAAACACTTAGGACCGATTTCAAATCTTATACATAGAGCTATCTGTTACATAAACTAACTAATAACAGAGCAAAATGTATACTTATCTGACACATAGTAGAGATATCTACTAATAAGAATAGAAATAGTCCCTAAGTTTACCATCGCAACTCACAAACGGAATAACAATAAGTAACAAAGGCTTATTTAAAAACTGGACGCAAAAACTCCCATCCGTACCTACGATTCAACAAAGACGGAAGAGGGAACAGAAGCGAATTTTTTCTGAGAAGAGCAAGCGACGCAGCTCTCATTACATTCACGGAAGTGGTGTATATTTTTCCAGGCTATGATAGATGCATTATTACAAGTGGCCAAATGAAACCCTCAAAAACATGCACTTTGTGAAACATGATGCTTTGCTTAAGATCTTATTTTCAAATCACAAGCTCTCTCAATGGTATATAAATCAGCAATCCAACCAAGCTAGATCCCATTTAGATCCCGACTAGACTCCACTAAGATTTTACGCTGATTCCATGTAGATGCCGCCGATCCTACCCAGATTCCACTCAGATCTCGTCCAGATCCTTTCCAGATACCACCCAGATCCCACATAGATCACGCCGAGAAAACACACAGATCCCACCCAGATCCCGTACAGATCCCATCCAGATTCCACCCATATCCCAACCAGATCCCACCCAGATCCCGCCCAGTTGCCCCTCTTCAGCATTTTTCCTACCTCTTCGCTTCACCCCTCTGTCCATCCTCTTGTGTGTGTGTTTGCCGGGAAACTCCACAAAATATGAATGACGTCAGCGTCACGTGACGCTGAAATCAAATTTTACTCCTACTAAAATCGTTCGTACCGAAATTAAAGATGTTTCACATCAATATGAAAGTTTTGTAATTCTTAAGTTGGAATTCCGTGCATGATAAATATAAAAGGGGCAACTGATATTTGGTGTTTTGAATATGTTTCATATCAAAGTGCATATTAATTGATTTTAATATTAAAATGGCAGAGTAAAATTAAATGTGACTGTTAAAGTTATTCCTAAAGGAGGTCAAACCTCGAGCCAGCTAAAAAAATCCCAAATAAAAAACATTGGTCACTATCCATGGCATTGTGTTGATAGCAAGTGGGAATTTTGTATACACTTGAAAAGTGTATTATAATTTTGCCCAGAAGTTTGCAACGCATTGAAGGAATCATCTCCGACCACATAAAGTATATATATTCTTGA
The DNA here is from genome assembly GCA_018904235.1 of Lordiphosa stackelbergi. Lineage (NCBI taxonomy): Eukaryota > Metazoa > Arthropoda > Insecta > Diptera > Drosophilidae > Lordiphosa > Lordiphosa stackelbergi. The sequence continues at coordinate 137,815 of JAEIFU010000405.1, forward strand.
TCAAGACGACGAGCTGAGTCGATTAAGCTTTGTCCGTCCGTCTGTCTGTCCGTCCGTCTTTCTGTTTCTAAGCGAACTATTCCCTCAGTTTTGAAGCTATCAAGTTGAAACTTTGCACAGAGTCTTTTTTTTACTGCACGCTGCCAATATGTCGGAACCGACCGGACCGAATGACTACTTCTTGTAGCTGCCATAGAAAAAAATGGGTTTTAGTGGGAAAAACTGTTTTGTTCTCAATATTACCGCTGTCAAACACGGAAATGGCTTTAGCTTTGCCTTTCTCGTTATACACTTGAAAAGTGTATTATAATTTTGCCCAGAAGTTTGCAACGCATTGAAGGAATCATCTCCGACCACATAAGGTATATATATTCTTGATCAGCATGACGAGCTGAGTCGATTAAGCTTTGTCCGTCCGTCTGTCCGTCCGTCCGTCTGTCTGTTTCTACGCGAAGTAGTCCCTCAGTTTTGGAGCTATCGAGCTGAAACTTTGCACAGAGTCTTCTTTTTACTGCACGCTGCTAATATGTCGGAACCGACCGGAGCGCGAAGTTTGGTCGAAGTCGCTAACCGTTGTGACAAGCTATTTCAAGTGTATCAAAACTTCGGTGCAGACGAAGTTAGCTTTGCCTTTCTCGTTTTTTTTTATTAGCTTGTTTTGGTTTTCGCCATGATAAGTAAAAGCTGGATCATCGATTTTCAACCAGACCTGCCAACTATTTCTTAGATAAGTTCACTTCTGGCTTGCCAAAGTGCCAAATTTACCGTCAACCAATTTTAAACAAAACGGACACCTTTTTGTGTGGTAAAGTAGCAATTTTTAGTTTGTCTGGGGCTGTTTGTCCCACAAAATTCCTAGTCCCGTTTTGGCTGCAAGGCCGCTATAGGATTCCCATGGAGTTATACCACCGTTGGCTTGAGAAGACAGCTGCTGAATTGCAGTAGATAGGCAAAGACTGCTGATGATGGAACTGGAAGATTCCCAAAAAAGCAGTACAGTTGACCAGAATGCTGTGTGGTGTTTTGTGTTTATGTTTTTTAAGTGCGAATTCTTTAACTGTTCTTTACAACAAAATTTTTCAACCGATTTAATTCGATGTTTTTACTAAAATGTTAAGGAGAATTCAATGCACTGCGCTTCGACCTTTTGTCTCTTCCATCATATAGTATTAAGCTGTCAATTGCTGTTAATTACTAACTAAATGAAGTCAAATTTTGACAGTGGTCAATTATCAAAAAATAGCTGACAGAAGCACTGGCAAAACACACTTGCTCATTTTGTGTTTCATGTGTGTGTTTAGCCACAAGAGAGCGCGCTCATTTCGAGAGCAGTGTAAGCTCGTAAGCTGTCTGTGTGTCGACGTTGCGACGCTTCGCTGCCGGAGAGGGGGGATGTATACATAGTAGATAAGAAATGCCGGACTCTGCATTAAAGCAACGTGCATTGAAAAGAGCAGAAACAGGCAATGGAGTCTCTGAAATATTAATGACTTTAGTTCAGGGTTTGCCAAGAACAGCGAGGTCAAAAGAAAGAGTGTCTAGCACTGACCTGCTTTCGTCGACCGCTGGTCAGCGACTGAAAGGTTGTTTGCTCTCTTGGCGCTAGCCTCGGCCATGCGTGTTGTTCGGCCCCTGCAGGCCAGGCGTGACAATAGTTGCTTTAGTTGACTCCTTGTTTTTTTGTAACCCTCACACCACTGTGCTTCCTTTACGGCATTTGCCATTTTTAGTTCTTAATGCTTTGCAGTGCATTGGCCCAACCTTGTGTCTCTCCCCATCCCACAACTCCAATCCGCAATACCAAAGCTTCAGTCGCGCGCTCACTGTTTGAAATGATGCATGGCGAAAATTTTGACAAATGTACAAAAATGAGTCATGAGTTCGTCGTGCAAACAAAACGCGGTAGTTGTTCTTGTTGTTCTTGTTGTTGATGCTATTTTGTCGCTCTATTTGCTGTTGACTTTTTCATGTACTCGCTATTGCCGTCACTGTAGT